>CAUYON010083467.1:0-38423 GCA_963573935.1 Arctocebus calabarensis
CCCGCCAAACAACAATGACGGCTGCAACCAAAAAATGGCCGGGCGTTGTGGCGGGCGCCTGTAGTCCCAGCTACTTGGGAGGCAGAGGCAAGAGACTCGCTTGAGCCCAGGAGTTGGAGGTTGCTGTGAGCTGTGATGCCACCGCACTCTATCCAGAGTGACAGCTTGAGGCTCTGTCTCAAAAAAAAAAAAGAAAAGAAAAGAAAAGAAAATTGTAAAGAAGAGAACATGTATTTACTATTTGTTAAGTGGAAGTGGCTCATTATAACGATCTTCATTCTCATCATCTGCACATTAACATGAAGAGAAGGAGTTGATCTTGCTGTGTCAGGTGGCAGAGGCTGAAGAATGTCTTCACGGAGGTGCACATATGCAGAGTTGCACAAACAAGCTGTTCAAGGGCTGACTGTGTATCCCCACCACTTTTACTTCTTAGTTATGAGCAGAGTGTCTGACAGACAGTAGGAGGTCAATACAAGGATCGAAGGGAACTGTGTGGTGCACGTTATATCTGTTACTTTACTTTATCCTGGTATATAATAGTATTTCAAAATCTTAGCCCAACTTAAGTTTGAAAGAAATAATTACTGTATTTTTTGTGACTTAACAAGATTTATGGCCCAGACCCCTTCTTCTCCTCCACCCACAAGGGAGGGCCTTGTTCAAGAGGTTAGGGAGCACCAAACCCCTGGGGTGGGGTGGGGTTGTCCTTTGACCCTGGGTAAGTGATTGATAGGAGAACCGGCTCATTGAGGCATCCACTGTCTGCATATCCCCCTAGGGCCAGCGGGTTTTGCTGCTCATGGCACACTTGGACACTGGAATCTTCTCACAGTGGTGTGGGTTCTGTCTGCCTCTTGCGGACCTGTTTCCTCTCAAGAGGGCTACCACAAAAGCAGGCCCTGGTGCTGTGGTCCTGGCTGCTAGATCTCCTCTTCTTCTCCTCCGAGTCCAGGAGAAATATTTTGCTTAGTTTTGGCTAAAGACAGGGAGAGGGATTCAAGAACATCACTCTCCTGATGTATTTTTCAAGATGATTTTTTTTCCCACCAAAGAACCCCTTTCTATTATTTTTGCTTCATTCAAGCATCTTCCAAGTTCTAATTAAGCTTTTAACAAAAGAGGAAGGGGAGAAGAAAAGAAAGAAAGTTTTGGTTTCATATTTTCCCTGTGGCAGTAATATAAAGAACTAGCATGATTCGAAAGGACCAGGAATGAAAATGAGAATCAATTAGTAGATGAAGCAACCCCCCAAAACAATAGGTTAGTAAGTAGACATTTATACTTCTTTATCTCATAAAACAATCAAAATGTAGGTAGACCACCCAGCTCCATATATAGCCACACACCAAAATGGCTATGGCACCATCTTCAACCTACAGCTTCCATCTCTAGGCACACAGTTGCTGATTGAGCCACACCACCTTCTAGCCAGCAGGAAGAAAAAAGCAGTATTCAGGGAAAGCATGGCTAAGTTAGGCAATGACCTGGAGTCATACCTCACGCATTCCACTTCTGCTCACTTTCTTGGGCCTGATCTAAATATGGCCACGCCTAGCTGCAAGAGAGGCTGGATATATCCCAGGCGCCAGCCACCATGATCTCAGCTGAAATCCAAGAGGAAGGAGTGGTTTTTAAATAAACAAGAAAGAGAAAATTAAAACTAGGGGCCAGGGAGAAATGTAAATAACATAAATTAAAAGCACAGGTATCATCCGGCCATATTGGCAACAACACTATTCTGATTCCATTTTCAGGATAAACAAATGAGGTTCAAAACCATGAGTAATTTATCTAGGCTCACATAGGTAATAAAGAAGTAAATGGTGGAGTTACAACTTAATTCTATATCTGGCTTCAGAACTTAAACATTTTCCCTAAACACCCCACTAGTTATTGATAAATTTGAGTTAAAAAAATTTAAGATCATCCTGTGATTAACTAGTAGTATTTCTTTTCATATTAATTCATGTAAAATGTAATAATGTGGGCTCTATTTTAATGTCCTTTGGTCTCTACACTGATATAATTTATTGTTAAAACAATGTTGGTAATATTAACAAATTCTCAGGATATTGGAACTTGTAAAACACTGTGTGCTTTACTGCTCCGTGTTAGATAGAGATGTCATGAATTTGTGTCACTTTATACATGAAGTATCTTGTTGTTTGGTCATGGGTGATAGCTCAGACTGTGTTCGTATAGAAAAGGAAGGCAACAGATCAATATCAATAAACTCGATGCTGTACCCTGTCATGCTTCTTTATATGCAGACGACATACTGCCTGCAACCAGGAACAATTTAGAAATGTCCTATGCTCATTGAAAACCAAGTAGCATTTTTGTGCTGACTTCTGGCTCTGGAGAGAGAGGAAATTGTCTTTGTCCGTGTAACCTACTGCACGGTTCCTGGTTTCTGTGTTGCTCTCTCCTGCTCTCCTGCCTGGTTTCTATTGAAACCATCATGCTCCTCCCCCCCTTGGCCTCTCAGTGTAGATATTCTTCCAACATTCTGCCATGAAACTCTTTTCAGGCTGGGTTTCCCATCTACTCCCATTTCTTCTGTAATTTGAAAAGATGACCAATTTATACATCTGGCCATGTCTTCTTCTCACATATTAGAATCATCTCTTTGATATCCTCTCTCTGTTTTTTGTCCCAAATTCCCATTCTATCTTGCAGCTTTCAAAGGCAGCCTCCTACCTTGGCTGCATGGCAGTTGGTGCTTTGACACAGCTGTCAAGAAGGAGAACTCTTGCAAACCATGTCCCCAAAATGCTTTCTATTCACATGTGACGTAATGCTCTCTCTTTAGATTTCAGCTCTCTCTGCCAACACCAGGATGAATTAAGTGCCCTGCTTCTGTGAGTGCATATGTCCTATTCATACATCTGTTATTCAACTTACAGCATCTCACTGAGTGTACACATCCTTCTGTCTTCCCTCTAAACTGTAAGGTCCTTAAGGCAGGAATCATGTTCCTGTCCTCAGCTTTTGGCACTGTGCCTGGAACATAGCTGATAGGTAGGCAGCTTTGAACTGAATCAAGGAGATTCTTTTCTTCCAATGGCTTCTCCCAAGTCAGCCAGGAAGATCACATTATTAATTACCCCTAATAGTAAACATCATGACGGTTTAAAAAATAAATATAAAAAAAACTCAAACTCATAATTAGCTACATGAAGAATATTAGACACTAAAGGTAGCATTCAAGTACTAAACAATCTACATGTTCTAAGATATATGATTTATACCTTTTAAAAAATATATTTATAGACGTAGTTCTTAAGAGCTTTTTCACTCATGTGATGAGTCTTGGGACACTTTGACTAACATCTGAAAGAAGATCTAAACCTGGACTGGCAGCGATAAGAGAGGCCCAAGAGATATCATAATTAAATGGAATAGAAGATTACAACTTTAGGTGTCCAGGGATCATTTGAGTCTCATCATACTAAAATTAGCAAGAGAAGGAAAATAGGTCCTCGTTTTTCTCACAAGGAAAGTGAACCTGTGAGAAAGAATAGTACATTACAGGGTATACAGGCAAGGGAATAGTGTCAAGCCTCTGGAATCCTATTGCTAAAGATATATCTGCTTTCTGAAAAGCATCCAGCCAGGTACTATAAGATACAGACATACACGGCTGGTGACTTTCAGATAGCCCTCACATAGATAGATAGACAGATAGACCTTTTTCCAAATAAATTATCATTTCACGAGATAGCACATTAACTTTAATTTATGGTTATATCATTTCCCAGACTCGTGTGGCTCAAAAATGAAGAAATGAATGAATAAATGATTGACCTACACATTAAAGAAAGCAATTTCAATTTGAGAGAATTTCCTTACTTCCAGTGTTATTTTCTGGTTTATAGGAAAAGTAAACCCATTCTAAAAATCACCTGAAAAGAGCCTTCCTTTACGACAGATGATTATACATGCTAATCACACTGAGTCTTCAGCCAGTCTCTTTTAAGGATAAAAACTTCTAAATTTCTGTGCTTATGTCTACTTAAAGAAAATAAAGTTATGTAAAACTATTATATTTGACTCTGCTTACCTTCAGACATTTGAGTATGCAATGGATTTGGGCTCTTAGCCCATTGTATTCTTGTGTTTAGAACTCCCAACACAGGTATTCCTTTACTGAATCATTCATTCTTTCAACAAGAATGTATTGAACAATACGCGTATGCTTATTTCTCTGCCCTTGTGTCCCTGCCTGACATCCCAGACCCTTCTCCCCAGAGTCGGGTGAGTCCTGAAAGTGGCACCCAGGGGATGTCTTCTCCACCCTGCAGCGCTGGTTGTCTCTGTCTTGCTGCCATTCTCACATCTCCCGAAGACACAGGAGCATTTTATTCATAGAGTGAGCAAGAGTTCTTTCTTTTAAGCCCTTAAAAACTAGCCTTTCTCTGTCTTCACTGCAATGTCTCAGCCACGGAGCATGACCAGTGCCCTGGGGACCTGGCCTAGAGGCTTCTCCTGGAACAACCTAGAAGATTCAACCTTTACCTCCAATAATCAGGCCGCAGTGACCTGATATTTACATTGCTTTCTGCCCAGCAGGGAATTTCTTGCCTTCTCACAAGCCAACTTTGGCTTCATGTCCTCTTCTTTCAACAAATCTTAGTAACAGAATGCTACGGTTCTGACCATTCCCCTAGGTTTCCTTTGTTATTTCTCTTGGAGGAATTAAGGACCGCAACATGAATACCTTTCCTTCCTGCCAACCTTGATATTTCAGAGTTCCGGAGCTGGATTTTAAGCAAATGAGATAAGTTTATAAGGACTTAACATCTGACATGTAGTATATACTGAATGGTATCTGTTAGAGCAAATATATCATCATTATGACTGGTGTACATACATGATCCTAGCTATGTGTACCAATAGCAACAATGACAACAATAATAATAAGTTATCACTATAGCTGTGTTTACAAATCTGTAAATCCTAAATTTTCCATTCTCATTTCTTCTTGAAACATAAATCATTTTCTAAAAAATAAACTTTTATATTCTAAGTGATTTATTTACTGGCAGAAGATTTTAATTACAAATGCAGCTCACGTTCATTGACTTATTCACTATTTTTTAAAATATATTATTCGCTATTATGGATACTTAATTGATTCTTGCTCTCTCTAAATTGAATACCATGTGAATCTTTTTCAGGGTCCAGTAGAGTTCCCAAAGCTTTGTTCTTGTTCTGATTGGCATGTGTTTCTTCAGAGATGCCCCTTGGAAGGGGAAATCAGCACCAGTGTTTCCTTGGTGTGACATGTACAGTGTAATTTAAGGCAATGGGTACAAAGCATCTGGTGAAGACCCACTATGGCAATGCTGTGTCACCCCAGCCTTGCCACATGGGCACCAGTGTCTTCCTAATCTCTGAGGGAGACAGGCTAACCTCAGGACTGGGATCACCTGTGAGAAGGGAAGTGTGAGGGAAGGGAAGGAAGCATGAGAAAGGAGAAGTGCAGATGGGATTCTGTCACGTCACTCAAAAAGGAGTTGAATTTATAGTGACTAGAGAGGTTTTTTAATATTTATTAAATATTTTAATATTCATTAATAATCAACTAAATGCAAATAGAATAATTGGGTGAGAAGCCATTAGCACTTTCAAAACAGTAGTGATTAAAGAAGTAAGAACTCAAAGTGCTGGTGAATGTGCCGAAGGGGCAGTGGGGCTCTGAGTTAGCCCCACAGACAGTGGGCAGAGAGCAGCAAAGTGAAGAAACCTACGGACATTACCAGAAATGTCCTCCCCCCCAACTCATAGGTAGGGCTATCTATTACATGAGGAAAATTATAATGATAAATTCAAACAAATGCAAAAATAAGAAGTAGATTAAATAAATAATGGCACATCCAAGTCAATATAAACCACGAACTCACCAAAAAGCATCAACAAATATTTAATGTCTAGGGGAAAAGCAACTTACAGAACAACATGTACTTTTTGTTGTGTTTTCTTTTTTTCCTACTAGATTTATTTTTTAGAGGAGCTTTAGGTTCACAGCAAAACTAAGCAGAAAATATGGAGAATTCCCATACACTCTCTGCCCCCAGACCATGACCAACATCCCCCACCAGAGTGGTACATTTGTTAGAAGTGATGAACCTATGTTGATATATCATTGTCAAGTCCATCAAAGCCCATATGATGACATATATCTACCACTGGAATATCATACCGAGTAGTTGTACTATCCTAAAACATCCTTTGTGCCCCACTGATATATCCCTCTCTCCCTACAAATTCTTGATAGCTACTAATCTCTTTACAATTGCCATAGTTTTTTCCCTCTATTCTGAATGTCATATTGTTAAAATCATACAGGATGCAGCCTTTTCAGATTGGCTTCTTTCCACTAGTAATATAGATCTAAGTTTTGGCAATCATAGATAGAAGTGCTATAAACATTCATGTGCAGGGTTTCGTGTACACATAAGTTTTCAACTCATTTGAGCAAATTACCAGGGATTTTGTTTTCTGGGTTGTTTGGTAAAAGTATGCTTAGCTTTATAAGAAACTTTCAAATGATCTCCCAAAGTGGCCGGGCACAGTAGCTCGCACCTATAATCTTAGCACTTTGGCAGGCCAAGACAGATGGATTGTGCATTGGCTGACCTCAGGAGTCTGAGACCAGCCTGAGCAAGAAGGCCCATCTCTACTAAAAGTAGAAAAATTATCCACGTGTTGTGGTGGGCACCTGTAGTCCCAGCTACTTGGGAGGCTGAAGCAAGAGGACTGCTTGATTTGGGAGTTTGAGGTTGCTGAGAGCTATGACTCCACAGCACTCTACCAAAGGGGACCAAGTAAGGCTGTGTCTAAAAAAAAAAAAAAAAACTACCACCACAACAAAGTGACTGTACCATTTTGCATTCTCACTAGTCCAGCAATGAACGAGTCCTTGTTCTTTCTCTGCATTTTATTTGCAATTCTGTAAAGCTCTCAATGGGAGGAGGCAGTCTAGGCTTTGGAATCAGAAATCCTGAACTGCCTCCACAGCTCTGCCAAGGGGACAAGTGTAAGAGGAAGGTGACTGAAGGATCCCCTTGTGAGGACTAAATGAGACCCTGCAGGCAAGGCCTGCACAGTGCCTGCCACACAGGACAAACACCCAGGCAACGTAAGAGTGGGTATGACATGTGCCTGTGCATGGTGATGTAGGGAAAATAGAACCAGATGTTCAACATTATGATTCTTACTTTACTTCTTCGAGTATTTTATATTTTCCCCCAAATTAACTTACATTCTTTTTGTAGTAGGGAAAAAAAAATTATATCTATTTTGAAAAATCATCTCACATTGTCCTATAGCAGCTTAGGTAGAGGGGCCACGTGTTCCCCCTCACAGAGTTCCCCTCCTGCGTCCGTCAGCTCGCTGGTGGCTCCTCTCTTGCTGTCCCTGTCTCCTTGGCTCTGCATGTCTATACGGCATCTCTACTTGGATGTCCAGCAGGTATCTCAACCTTACCGAGAGTGCAGAGCAGAAATCTTGAATTTCCCACAGAAACTGGCTGCTCCCAGCCTCAGTCAGGAGCCGAGGACCCCTCAGTCCAAGAGCTCCGATGTCTGCCATGACCCCCTCCCACTCCACGTCCCACCCATCATCAGCTCCAGTTGGTTGTGTCTGAGGAAGGCCTGCGACCCAGCCACATCTCATCATCTTCAGACACCAGGTCCCAGTTACCAGCGTCCCTCACCTGGACTGTTTGCATCACAGCTGATCTCCCTGTCCTGCTGTCCTCCTCTCCACCTGCTGATTAGAAGGTTCCTAAGTAAACCAGATTATGGACTCCTTGGCTCGAAATCATCCAGTGGGGGGGGAAACAATAACCACCTCCCAGTGGCTTCCTAGCTGAGACTTCAATTTCCTAAATAAATTCCTAAATCTACCAGACCTTGCGTGGTCTGGCTAGCTCCCTAGGAAACCTTCCCAGCTGATGTCCATCGACGGCCACCCAGCAGCACAGTGTGGCACTTTTATACTCACCTCTTCCTCTGCCCAGAACATGCTTACTCCAAATGTCCACTTCCCCTGGGTGCCTACTCAAATCTTATCTCTCTGACCACCCTATCTAAAACTGTACATGTGTGCACATGTGAACTCACACACACATGCACACACACACCTCTCAAGCCCTGTTCCCTTCCCCCTCGTTCATAGCTTCCGCCGTCTCAGTTTTATTTCGGGACTGTATCTACTTTGTTCATCACTGTAATTCTGGCACCTGGCACCGTATCTGGCATACTGTGACAAGGCGATGAAACCACGGGCAGTGTTGATGTGGGCAGGAATGTGAGGCTGCGTGATGGCTCAGCACAGAGCACGTGACCCGAGAGGGATCGTGAGGGCAGCATGGATAGCAAGGAGGGGCAGAAGGAGAGGCTGTCCCAGCATGGCGGTTGTCAGGTCTAAATTTGGGGACAAGAATTAAAGAACAGCCTGGTCACTCCTGTTTGTTGTCCGTGATGAGACAGATGGGCCGTGTTAGCTGAGGGGCTTATGGAACAGAATTTCTCCATCCTAAGCCCCGAAAGGGCTTCTTCTACCTGCCATGTGTGTAATTTGAGGGCTTATAGAACAGAATTTCTCCATCCTAAGCCCTCAAAGGGCTTCTTCTACCTGCCATGTGTGAATTTTTCTTTGTTCCTCAATCTGGGATGGACAAAGCAGACTCCTCCAAAAATTGTTGAGAGTAATGAGCATTCTGTAAGTGTTCTGGGCATGGAAAAGAAAGACCTCTTTAAAATCTTCTCTTGAGTTTACACTGAGGATATTCAGATTCCATTTTCGGCTTCATCATTGACTCAGAGTGGCTCTTTGAATCAATCACTGAACCTCTAAGCCGCAAACCTTCCTCATTTGTAACACGAGAGTAGTGCAGAGCTGCTCCTGTCAGCCTCCCAGAGCGCCCAGGAGATTCCTCTTTGCTCACTGTGCTCTGGATTCCTGGGAGGGAAGTCCCTAGGGGGGAGCCCAGGGCAGACCCGCAGGGGAGAGATGAGATTTCTTGGTGTCTGGAGAAAAGTCCTATAAAACCCAACCTGGGAGGACTGGGGAAAGGAAGGCTATTCCCTCAGAGACCAGGGCTAAGAAACAGCTTCCTAAGCATCATTGTTCTCTTTTCTTCCTCCTTGCCAGACTCCAACATCTGGACTCTGAAGAGGAGAAACTGGGTTGATAGGAATAGCAGGAGGCGTCCTGAAAGTGAAATTGTCCCTCCGGTGGGGAAACGGATGCTGAGGTCCCCGCGGCGAGTGTGAGCAGGGAGGTGGGCTCATGAGCTTGAAGCTTTCCTGAAATCCTCTGGGAAAGTGGCCCCTTTTCCTGCCCTGAAACTATTTCCCCAGATTTTCTGACCCCAACTTTGCTCTAGGACTTCTCAAAGGATGTTTTTGGCAATGATGGAAGTTATATGACACCAATTTTGAAAGTACCTTTATAAGAATTAGCTGGTTTTGATTTTTGCAGCACCTTACTTAGGGCAACAGTTGCTATCATTGTTTTTCTGATGAAGAAATTGAGTCTCAGAGACATTAAATGATTCACTTGAGCCCCTGTGGGCAGCAAGTGATATGGCCAGTGCAGAGCTGGCTGTCTAGATTCTCCAACTCATATTTTCATGACCAACAAAGCAAAGCAAAAACTAGCAAACAAACAACTGTTTCTAAACACTTGGGGAGATGGTGTGGAACTCCCTGGCCACCTTGATGCCTTCATCCCCTTTCTTTGCTTCTTCTGCCAGATCAGAGTTGGTCTTTTCTGCAGGCCACAATTGTAAGCACAGAACTTCATCCTTGAACACATTGTTATCTTTTCATACTGACTCCTACCAAAGATCCAACAGAAAGAGCATGGAAATCAATTCTTGGAACATTCTTTTTTTTTTTTTTTTTTCCAAATGAATGCAGTTGGCCACCACACTGATTGATCTCATTGTATTTATTTATTTTTGTTGTTGTTTTGCTTTTTATTTATTCATTTACTTTTTATTGTTTGGGATTCATTGAGGGTACAAAGAGTTAGGTTACACTGTTAGGCAAATTCCCTCTTATAATTGGGTCCTGCCCCCAAGAGGTGTGTCACACTCTGTGACCCCCCTTCCCCTCTCCCTCCTCCCTGATTCTCCTACCCCCCAACACGTATTAGCTCATCTGCTGCCTTCATATTAGAATTGAGTACATTGGATTCTTGCTTCTCCATTCTTGTGATGCTTTACTAAGAAGAGTACATTCCACCTCAATCTAGGTTACTTTCTAATAATACTTTTAATCTTTCCTTTTCATAGGCATACAAGAGTAGGCTTTCTTAATAGCTGATTCATCTCCACTGAAGAACATTCATCCTCAGCTCGGTAATTTAATCTCTGTTGTTTGACATTCATACACACGTATCATTGCTGCTGCTGGCATAGTAGCTCAAAATTAGCAGACATGTCAGGCTAGTCTGAAAATCAGATGGCATTACACCCAGCTTTTCCCTCCAGCCCCCTATTTATGAGTATTTTATTGTATATCAACATAATGTGGAACAGTGATAGAGCCCATGTTTATAGGAGGACTTTGCACCTCCCACAGTGCTCAGATTCACTCTGCCTCATTTATCTTCTGTGGTTTTTACTTGTTTCCTAGAAGCACCCAATGTAAATAGAAAACGTTCTTTTATAAGCCGATATGTATGTGTATCAGAATTTTCAAATGTAACATTCTTTCATATAAGTTATCCTTTTTATTTCCATGTTTCTAGGCTTTTCCTTGACTCTCTCCTCTCTCCTTCCCATAGGCTGGAGTCTAGAGGAGCCCAGAGCATTGATTGGGACCTCATGCTGACTTGGGAGCTATTTTTTCCCCTAATTCCATTCACTGTCATGTCTCAGTGGAGACATAAAGAGAGGCCTTCTGGAACCTAGGGTTGGCCAAGGAAGATGGAATCCTCATTCTCTATCCTTCCCAGATTCCACTGGCAGAATTTACATCTCTCTGTAGTCAGCACATTCAACAATCTTTGTTAATTGCTAACTATGGTTCTTAAGTCATGTTGAAACAGGCAATGTTCCCTGTTTTCATGAAGCTCATACTCTGTCTAACTTAAGCAAAAAAAACAAAAAAAGAAAAAAATCATTATTGAAGGGGTGTGTTGTGCAATTCAAGGACATGCATATAATCACTATTCATAAGAACTAAAATTTGAAATTGAGAAGTCTTTGGAGCCTAAACAGTAGCTCCACTTCTGCCCCTTTTCCTGGAATCTCGTGGGTGTAGCATCTTCTTTTGTGGGGTGCAAGGTAGCATCATTCTCCTCTCTGTAGACTGGCTTTATCAACTAGAGTTATCCATGGTCAAAATGACTGCCTGGAAATGGCTTTTGTGACCTGCTCCCCCAAATGAGCATCTGAATGTCTAGTTCCTGTGATTGACACTGATCACCCAATGGACTCTCTTCTCTTTCATCAGGAGTCCACTTCTAATCTAAATGCATAGGGCTGCTCGTGTGGGTTATGGATTGACAATTGAAAATTGCTATCTAAGGTTTGAGGACTTCTATAATAATAAGGCTTGTTCTTTCTCACTGTCTGGCAACTTCATCATATATTAAGCACCAGTTAAAGATGCAGCAAAATTCCAAAAAGACCTGTAGAAATAGAAAGACTTTGTTTACTATCAACCAATGAGGTATCCACAATCAAATTTAAGTCCTATTTAACTTTGGTAAGATGAATGTGTCAACTCTTATGAGTCTTACTTTATATCCATATTGATTACCTTTATTTGTGTACAGAAGCAGACATTATTAAATAGCATCATTTGATCTGAGGTATTCTAGTGTAGGACCAGGCGCCTGTAATCCTAGCACTCTGGGAGGCCGAAGCTGGTGGATTGCTTGAGTTCAGGAGTTTTAGACCAGCCTCAGTAACAGTGAAACTTCAACTTTACTATAAATAAATAAATAAACAAAAAAACAAGCCAAGCATTGCTGTGGGCACCTAAGATATTCTAGTGTGTAAGCATGTGAGTGGTAAACTAAAAACTTCAGTAATCAAGAAGCTTTTAATTATGGTTTTTAAATGACCTCAGAAACAGGGAAATTATCTAAAAAAAATTAAGTCCAAGCTTTTTTTTCCCATAGCATGAGCCTTTTCTCATCCACCAAAATCTTAAAACAATTTAATCTAATATACATTTTCAAGGTCATATTTAACTTTCATAATCCTTTCAGAGGAAGTATCTTACGTTTCTGATGGTTTCACTAGGAAGTTGTTATAGATTTATAAGAAGTATGAACTCTAGAGATAGATAAAGAATAGCGGCATGTGAATCGAAAAATCTGTTTTCTTTTCAGAAAGGAAGCCACAGGTCGGTGTCTAAACATAAATCATAATTATCAAATGTTCTCTCTTCCTACAATAACACGCAGAATGACACATATTTATTGTGGAGAAATCCATACAACCTCAGGAATAGCTAAAAAAGCAGGTCACAATTCTCCTTTTACTTATTTACTTACATTTTACATTCTATCTCTGGATGTCCTGATTCTGTACCTTTGAATGTCTAATTTAGAGCTTCATAAGAGACTTTGTCTGAGAGACCTGGATACTTTTCTTAACTCTTAAAAGGACACTTAAAATAGATTGGCTTGAGCCTGACCCCCCCTTCCCATTTCATTTCATTCTGTGCATCCTACCAGGCCTAGCTGGATGCGGACTTTCCTAAATGAAAAAGATTTTTAATAGGTACAAATTTTCCATTTGCACTTTCTAACATCTAAGAGGTTCTTTGGCTCATAACCATCTCATTCACAGTGAAAAAAAAATGTAGGATCGACTGAATGTTAATTTTAGAACATCTAATTAAAACAGGAGTGTGAAGACAGTGCTTAGTATATACTAGGTGATTCATTCCTATTTTTTAAATAATTCAAATAATACATGATTCTTTACCTTAAAATCATACAAATCCTGTTATTAGGCAATTTGACAGCAAACCAATATTAGGCCGCTTTCAGTGGTCCTCATAATTCATCCTTGTTTCTGAAAGAATCATGTGTTCACACATTCCACAAAATGTATGGAGCCCACAGTGATTGTATTAGGGACTCACAGGAACCAGGCAATCCCTGAAGGTGCTGTAACTACAGGTACAAGTGCAGGTGTAGGAGAAGGTGAAGGTGTAGGTGTGAGACACAGACAGAGGCATTGGCTTAGGTCCTTCTCTGTCAAATGTTCCCATTTATATTACTACTTTTCAGGTGTCACCCAGACCTCTCAAAATAATCCATGATGAATTAAGGTCAGGATGAATGGAGTTAGAGACAGCTTTGAGATGCTGGATCTTAGAGGGGACGTTGAATTTCAAACTTTATGTCAGTGTCAGCTGGCTCTTCTGCAAGGTTCTCCTGTATTGTGGCTTTGCTGCCACAATGGTCTGCCTATTCACTTTCTTTAAATATAAATACCATTGAGTGAGATCATTAATTATGGCGCTAGGATAGAATGGGTCTTATAGACCTATGTCACTTTGGGAGACATTGAGTACCTGTTTTTTATTCAGGGGTGTCCAAGCTTTTTTTTTGTTTCTGCCACATATTGAAAGATTTAGAGCTGCCTTGGGCCACACATTAAATGCACAAACAGTAACAAAAGCTGATTAGTGAACAAAAGGCCCATGCATACTTTCCATGATATCCAGCATCACAGACAAGCAAAAAAAAAGTCCTCTTAAAATCAGCATATGACCCATGGGCTAGAGGTCAGACACCTCTGGATGCTTTGGAAGGTTGATAAATAAAAAAAATTCATAAAAATTTTAAAAAGTGAAAATTCTCAATCTGTAAACCAGGAAGACAGTCCATTATTCTTTATTTGATTTTAACCCAGTAGATTTGGAGGATCAGAATGAGCATGAGGTCATGGTTCTAATACTTTTGTCCTTTATACTACTTTTCCAATGCAGTGGTGAAGATAACATTCATTTTGCTTTAGTAACTTCACAGATGTTTGGCTGGTGCCACCAGGAAATAATACACCAAAGACTAAAATATTAGTCTTTTCATTTTCAAGCGTGCCTGTTCCAATAGCTGGTCAATTTTCCTGTCGTGTATTTATTCTGTTTATCATTACTGGTTGAGCAAGTAATTTGTTCCCATCATGCTATACTGACCGGAAGTCCCATGAACACCAGAAGCTTTGTATTTCTATAGAAGTATCAGTTTCCTCTCACATAGAAACTCTATACTTGTACTACCTTAGCTTAGAATGGATAAAATCTTATAAATATATTACTGCTTTTTAAAATAGATTTAAATGGTGTGCAGTTGTAGAAAACTTTTTCAACCAGATTCAACCAGCTTAGAATGGGTAAAATCTTGTAAATATATTACTTCTTTTTTATAAATGGTGTGCAGTTGTAGAAAACTTTTTCAACCAGATTTAGTATATCCCAATGGTTTAAGAGTTTTTAAAGGTGGCAGCTATTTCGGGGTCTAACTCAGCCCTATAAGAAGCCCCCTCCCTGTCTCCTCCTAAGAGGAGACACAATGTATGTGGGTAGCCCCACCCTCAAAGTTCAAGACAAATGTCCCTACCTTTCCGGGCAAGCTGTGGAATTTGCTCGCTCCCTGTGACCCCTTATAAAAGTGGTCTCTAACTGCCCCCCAGCACAGATGTCCCCTTTGCACTGCAGGCAGGTCACCTTCCCCTTTCAATAAACATCTCTTCCGTGGGTCTCTGGAAACCACCGCTTACACCACTAGGCAGCAACCCCACACGAAGCGGAAGTAAAGCTAATTTGTCTGTGATGATGTCTTTGTTTGAGTTGACTCTTCACACCGAGTTAGGGAAGTCTATTGAAACTTTCTGTTTCAAAAAATGTACATGTGAAACCATGTAAACTATTTGTCTTTTATTTTCCTGTATTTCTTGAAACTGAAAGATCTCAAACATGTACTCTGAGAGGCAGAGACTATTGTTGTTTTCTCATTGTATTTTGACTGCCTAGGCTTACAACAAAGCAGAAATTTAAATGTCTACTGAATGCATGAGTTGCTGGCTGGGGAGGAGGCCCACAGGCATGAGAGATTGTACAATCTGAGCTCATTTGCTATAGCCAGGAACTCAGAGTGGCTGCAACTAACTTGAAATCTGAGGCCAAGTGCAGTGGCTCATGCCTGTAATCCCAGCACTCTGGGAGGCCAAGGCAGGTAGATGGATTGAACTCAGGAGTTTGAGACCAGGCTGAGCAAGAGCAAGACCCTGTCTCTGCTAAACAGAGAAAAAAACTAGCCAGACATAGTGGTGGGCACCTTGTCCCAGCTACTTGGGAGGCTGAGGCAGGAAGATCCCTTGAACCCAGGGTTGTTTTGAGGTTGCTGTGAGCTATGATGATGCCAGGACGCTTTCCCAGGGTGACTGAGTGAGAGACTGTCTCAAAATAAACAAATAAATAAAATAACGTGAAATCTGTAAGATTTGTTAGCCCACATTCTTATGCATAAACTGCCCAGGTTTTGTTAGAATAAAACATCTACAACTGTATTTAAATGGAGACATGTACTGTTTATGCCAGAAAGTATGTAGGTTACAGTTTACAGATGTGGCAGTCCGTGGGAAAGCCTTCTCAGGAGGAAGAAGGGACCCCTCTCAGTCTGTGAGGAGCTGGGACTCAGCTTGCTGGTGTGTTCAGCTGGAGGGCAAGCTGTCCAAACCACAAGGGGGCCTTAGCCTAGCTCCAGGTACTTTACTGCACAAAGATCCCAATCGTGGGGGCAGTGAGGCGTGCCAAGGAAGAAAGGAATTTTTAATATGGCAGACATTTGTCAGGAGAATGGGACAAGCTGCCTGGTAAAGATCATAGGATTTTCTTTTTTTCTGGCTGGGCCCGGGTTTGAACCCTCAACCTCTGGTATATGGGGCCGGCACCCTTCTCCTTGAGCCATAGGTGCCCAGATCAGGGGATTTTAAAGGAGGTGAAGGAGAGGCGGTTTGCCTTGGGGCAGGAAATCTTGTCAGATTTCCCAGGGGCCTTCAGAATCTCAGCTCCTTTGTCCTGCAGAAAATCCACCATTCCTGGGAAACCACTCAAAAAGTCAAATAACTAGTTAAGGGAGAGAGAGGCAGGATTATATAGGGGTCATCGAAATTTGTTCCACTCCCCACCCCTTAGAGACTGAGACAGAAAAGAGAGGGAAGGAATGCTGATCAAAATCAGAAAGAGCAGCGACCCGGCCAGATGCGGGGGGAGCTACTGACTCTGCCTGCCCCGCGCCACACTCAGGCGGGGATGGCTGATGGCGGGTAAGCACCATCGGCTTCCCAGAGCCAGAGAGGAGAGTGAGATGTGGGAAGCACGGTCGTGCGGGAGCGCAAATCAGATGAATCGACTTGATTTTACCCACTCTGTTGAAGAGTCTTGTGTGCAGAAACAGAAACTATTTGCAGAAAATGCAGAGTATTTGAGTGATCTGAAAATTTTAGCTGCTCTGCTGTGCTTTTTCCTCCCTGTGTAATTATTCTCTTCCTTCCTCAGCTTTGTAGTAGCAAAACATTATGACTAAAATTTGTCTCCACCATGGAAGCCAAATGCAAATCAATGGCAACGTGCCATCGTGTTGTTTTCCTGAGATGCTTCTTTACAAAGATGGTAGAAGAAGCCACGCTTTTTTGGTAATGTTCATCTGCAGTGGTTATATTCTGGGTTTATTTTTATACCTACAATTAAAATACCGCTAGAGTAATATCCAACCCCGTCATTTTTCAGTCTAGTCATTATGAACTATGAAAGGCCAGCACAGTTCTGGAACATTTGTTTTGCAGCCAGGCAGAGATTGTGTCTTGTTCCAAGATTCTTACCTTAAGAATCTGTGATGAACTTTAAAGGAAGCGACGGGTTCTGTGTCACTTTTTAGCAGCTCACAGCCTAGGAAGGGAGGGATATGGCATCTGTGCCACCGTGTTACGTTGGCCAGGACCTCCCAGGGAACATCTCACATTTTCCTGCACTCCTTGTCTCTCCTCGACACTTTATTTATTTATTTATTTATTCTTATTAAATCATAACTGTGTACAGTGATGCATTTATGGGGTTCAGTGTCCTGATTTGATACACGCTTTTGCTTAGTCGTATCTTTCTCTTCAATAAATCACAGTGCTTTCTGTAGCGAAGTTCTTAAATTGGTGCAGATTAGGTGTTAAAGTCCAGTCTTTCTTTCTTCTTGTGTTGTGCCAAAAAAGAAAAAGAGAGAGAGTGGGTCTGCCTGTGGGGAAAGAAAAGGAGAGAGAGGGAGACAGGGACGAGGTGTGCGCTCTCTGTTCTCACAGCCCTTCTCTTCCCTTCCAAATATGAAAAATGATTATTCACTCACCCAGTGTCTGTGAGAATGAACCTGAACGAATTTTAAACATGCTGGAACTGCTTGTTCCAACCAAATAATCAGGGTATGCAATTCTGTCACAACTGGTCTGCTCACAGCCATTGCCCACGGTTGTCACGGACTGGCCGTGCAGCAGTTCAAAGCGTACAGGATAAAGTACAAATTTCAAGTGCCTTTCTTTTTCCAGGAAAAATCTATAAGTGGCCCCTTTTCAATGCCTTGCAAAACAATGTCATGGTACTCATGTTTCTTTTTTAAAATAGAAAGGAATGTTAATGCTTTGATGAAGCATCATCTCAGAGCTGCCCCTAGACCATCTTGTTCCTGGCACTGGAAGGGCATTGGCCAGGGGTACAGGTTGTATCTGGAGGCTGCGGAGGGATGTGCCAAACTGTCCTAGGGGCTCTGAGGATCAGTAGTTCTCTGGTGTCATGTAGTGGCCCCAGCCCCAGGGAAGGGATCCCAGGCCCAAGCTATTTCTCATACATTGCAAGGGCCTCCTTTGCTGGTTACAAACGTCCTACCTGCTATGACTGCTTCTAGAACCCCACAGGCTCAGCTAAAGATTTTCTCTACCAATGCAAGGAGTCCTGGGTTATGGATGAGATGAGTTTGGTAGGTTTTTTCTTATGTTGAATGTGTATGCAAGTTGGAACAGATATGTTTACCTATTACCTGTGATAGGGTGTGTTCTGAAGTGTGAGCCACACCTCAGTTGGATATTTGTGACTTGGGGACTTACTATAATAGTTCCTGTTCATAAGTGCAAATTGTACATCAATCAGATGTTTGTAACTCAGGGACTGCCTGTAAGTTGTATTTCTGATGTCATGATACCCCTGTATTCGCTGACATCATACATAACACACAAATCAGCCTTCTGGGTGCCGTGGAAGAATCAGCATCGCCACACCTAGTTGTCAGAATTTAAGCTAAATCTAAGCAAAAAGAATAGGCCTTAAATTATTCTACTCAACTTGTCTGAGTTAGAAACATGAGATTTCCCTGAAGTGCCTGCGTGCCTTCACCATTAGACCCTGAGGTACCTGCGTGCCTCCACCATTAGACCTGCGGTGCCCGTGTCTCCACCATTAGACCCTGAGGTGCCTGTGCCTCCACCATTAGACCTGAGGTGCCCATGCCTCCACCATTAGACCCTGAGGTACCTGTGTCTCCACCATTAGACCCTGAGGTACCTGTGTGCCTCCACCATTAGACCTGAGGTGCCTGTGTCTCCACCATTAGACCCTGAGGTACCTGTGTGCCTCCACCATTAGACCTGAGGTGCCCGTGTCTCCACCATTAGACCCTGAGGTGCCCGTGCCTCCACCATTAGACCTGAGGTGCCCATGCCTCCACCATTAGACCCTGAGGTACCTGCGTGCCTCCACCATTAGACCCTGAGGTACCTGTGTCTCCACCATTAGACCCTGAGGTGCCTGTGTGCCTCCACCATTAGACCTGAGGTGCCTGTGCCTCCACCATTAGACCCTGAGGTTCCTGTGTGCCTCCACCATTAGACCCTGAGGTGCCCGTGCCTCCACCATTAGACCCTGAGGTACCTGCATGCCTCCACCATTAGATCCTGAGGTGCCTGTGCCTCCACCATTAGACCTGAGGTGCCTGTGTCTCCACCATTAGACCCTGAGGTGCCCGTGCCTCCACCATTAGACCTGAGGTGCCTGTGTCTCCACCATTAAACCCTGAGGTGCCCGTGCCTCCACCATTAGACCCTGAGGTACCTGTGTGCCTCCACCATTAGACCCTGAGGTACCTGTGTGCCTTCACCATTAGACCTGAGGTGCCCGTGTCTCCACCATTAGACCCTGAGGTGCCCGTGCCTCCACCATTAGATCCTGAGGTGCCCATGTCTCCACCATTAGACCCTGAGGTGCCCGTGCCTCCACCATTAGACCCTGAGGTACCTGCGTGCCTCCACCATTAGATCCTGAGGTGCCCGTGTCTCCACCACTAGACCCTGAGGTGCCTGCACACCTCCACCATTAGATCCTGAGGTGCCTGTGCCTCCACCATTAGATCCTGAGGTGCCTGTGCCTCCACCATTAGACCCTGAGGTACCTGCGTGCCTCCACCATTAGACCTGAGGTGCCTGTGTCTCCACCATTAGACCCTGAGGTACCTGCATGCCTCCACCATTAGACCTGAGGTGCCCGTGCCTCCACCATTAGATCCTGAGGTGCCCGTGTCTCCACCACTAGACCCTGAGGTACCTGCATGCCTCCACCATTAGACCCTGAGGTGCCCGCGCCTCCACCATTAGACCTGCAGCGCAGTACAGAACACTCTGCGGTACACACCTGTTGTCTTTCCCAGCTGCGGACAGTGAAAGGCCCAGGTTTTGAAATGCGGCAGGCCTGACTTTTCATTTTCCTACCTGTGTAACCTTGTGCAAGTTATTTTACTTCTCCCAACTTATTGTGAGAACTGAAGAGAGAACGTGCAAAGTACCTATGCAAGTATGAATGAACATTCAGCAAGTGCAGAATTCCTAAAATTAGCTACTTATTATTAGCTCCTGTCACCAGGTTCCATTCCATTTCCAGTAACTGTCTCCCCAGTTTTTTATCTTCATACACTTACCAAATTAATATAATAAATAATTTATTGTAAACTCCATGAGGGCAAAGACTTCTAAGTCTTTTCTCTGTGGATTATCAGTGCTTAGAGTTATACTTAAGTGTAAAGAAAGCAATCAGGGGTGAATGACCGTATTTAAAGAGTGATGTCAAATAATTATAATTATTTATCCACGTGTACCCTGTATAGATACAAGATTCATAATCGAACACAAAAGGCAACCTCTTGACAAAGACTACACAAGTAGGAGGTATTTAACCTTGAAGAAGGGGCTCTGTCTTTATGTTTATAAAGCCATGAATGACACGAGCTGTGGTAGATGAATTACCATAGTCAGAGCTGGGGAGCTCTAAATGAGCCTCCGTTACATGACAGGTGAAGTGCCTGGTGCTGAGGAGGAAGGTCCGAGAAACACAGATCCCTCCAACAGAGGGAGAGCCATGCGATAATACAGGTGTGTCCGACACGGGGCGTGGAACCCTGGGATAGAGAAGCAGAAGGTCTTCCTGGAGAGGTTGTGACTGTGCAGAGTGTAAATGAATCAGTAGGTCAGGGAATTCGGAGGGTGACCTGAAGATAGAGGAGGGCAGGGTAAAGGTATTCCGGGAAAAGGATACTTGTCACAATTAGAGGCAGCCCTCCTAGGCTCTGAAGTTGCTAGAGGGTAAATTAGGAGGCCAAGACTTGGGTCTTAGGGATCTTATTAAAGAGTTTAACTGTATTCTGGTGCCTCGAAAAAAAATGTAAGCCAAGTCAGTGGCCTGGTCAGATTGCATTTTATAGGAATCCCCTGCTGACTGCGTGGAGAATGGAAAACAGGACTGGGTTCTGATTTTTACATGCTCCTGTGTTCCCTGTGAGCCTCTCTGAAATTTAAAACATATCTCGGGTCACCCTTACTTCCTTCATACACAAATTCTGTCCCCTCTCCTGAGGCGGCCTTTCCGTTGACCACCAGGCTTCTGCCTGCCACCTGGGGGGACGCCCACCAGGAGCCATTCAAGATGAAGCAGCCAATGGTGTAGGTGACAGGCCTGGCTCAAAGCCCAGTGCAGAGTCCTGAGCTGGTGACCCCAGGCAAGTCACCTGACAACCAGGATGATGTTACCGTCTGTACCCCACAGCGCTGTCATAGGTGGAATGAGAAAAAACCCATGAAAAGTATTTAGTTCAACATCTGGTAATGAGTAAACTCTCCACACCGAGCAATCATTGCCATTATTTAAGTAACTTCTGTTACTTATTTAATGAAAAACAACATAGTGTAATTGTTAATAGTCCTTATTTTAATGATCAGAGCTGCAGTCCTATGGGGCGTAGGCTTCTAGAGTTATTCTTACTTCCTTACTGGCCCATACGCAACCCAAACTCAAAAGCTTGGGGCCTGGGGGCTGTAAAGAGAATGTGCGGCCCTCAGGGAGTGGGGCAGCAGGGATTAGAATAAAGATTGGTTTTAGGACCTTTTCTCTCGGCCAGCTGGTGAAATGAACATCTTCACCCCAGGGAGCCTGAATTTCAGGATACAGAAGAGTCGCGAGGCAGGAGGAAGCTCACGGGTTACTCTCCTGCCGGGCTCACCTGTGACGCCGCATCTGTCCTGGTGCTGATGTCACACTGCCGGCTGTCTGGCTACACTTGAAGCAGGAGGATCAATGTTCTGACCCTGCTTGTGACTTTTCCTGGGACAAGAAGGCCCATTCATGACAAAATTCAATTAGGATTTCTGCCCAAATCATCTTATAACTCTCTTTGGCTTTACTGGGGACTCTCAATGATAAGTTTCCCCCCAGTCTACTTGGGGGGGACATGTGTAACCATCCGACAGAGGACCCTCCACAGGGAGGTCGGTGCGTCACTCGTCCTGATGCCTTTTCCAAATGCGAAAGGCATTTGGAGGGAAGGGGAAGACCCTCCCTGGACAGCACTCCTGCCCCTCCAGGGGATTTTTGGAGTAGAAACTCCTTTCCCTGTGGGACCCTGTGTTTGGGGCAGGAGCACACAGGATGCTGCCAAGCCCTGCAAGCCCTGGCGTGTCTGTTCTTCGCCTGTCAGTCTTTCTGAACCCCTTCCTCCCTTCCGCTCCCCCTTTCTCTCCATTTCCCTTCTCCATCGTAGCACGCTGAGGCACCTTGCATTTATATTCACCTTTAGCTGAACTTTAAAGGGATTTCAGAAAACAAACAGCTCCCTGACCTTTTCCACTCGGAGTTTAACAGGCGAGTTTGGGGTCATTTCAGACCTTTCTGGCCTTTACTTTCATTTTTTTTCTTGATTATAGAGAGGACTGTCACAAACATTGCACAAATACAACATGACCTAAATGGCTAAGCCCACACGTTCCTTTATTCGCACCCGTGACACGTGGGCCAGTGGCGAGGTCTCACCTCAGGTCAAGGGCTCAACGAGTCACTGTTTTAGTTGCAAGACTCAGCAACCTCTAGGGAGGGTTTAAGTTCAGTGAGAACATTATGGTCTGCTGACAGTGACCCTGTTAGATGTGGAAAGCTCCTGAGCACCTTTAAGCTATTCCCCAGTGCAGCCTGTGAGGCGGGAGGGGGAGTCAGCGCTGACCAGGCACCGTCAGAGCTGCAGGCCTTTTGACAGGTTGAGCGCTGCAGCCTGGTGCTGAGCCTCAGGGCTTCAGATTCATCGTTTTGAGTTCAGGTCCTTCTTGAGAAAATAATTTAAACATTCTAACCCTTGGTTTCTGTGTTTTTGAAAGGGTAATGAAATTACATAGTCTAATCATGAAGATTAACTTAGGAAATGTATGGGAAGGGCTTAACATCACAACTGATATTAATAAACATGACATAAGTGGTGGCTACTAATACTCTATTAATTAATGTTGTCCCACCACCCTATACCGGATGAGTGGCTGTGGCACAGAGAATGAAGGAGGTGGCCTGAGGTGACAGAGCTATCCAAGGGATGGCAAGGCTGGGGTTTGCTGTCCAGAGCACCTGACTGTAACACAGATCTGAGGGGGCACAGCTGGCGGAGGGTGTGGGCTTTTTGGCTGGACGTTAGAAAGAGTGATGCCCATTCAGAGAGCTGAGGGTGGCGATTTGTCTCTTCCAAGGCTCTTGTGCTGTCATGATGTAAATTATTAGCTCTGTTGATGCACCTCTCTGGTCATTCTGATGGCACTTTTTAGTGTAGAACTAGCAGGCTTATACTAATTAATAGTGCTAAATTCTAACAGACTGTAGTACATTTAGAAATGGGAAATTCTAATTAAAACTATTCAAGCCTAATTCCCACTGGCCTTTAAGTTCACTGAGACCTGCCCTAGACGCCCTATCTAAAATTTCCCAGGCCCACGCCCACACATGCACACCTGCCTGTGGCCCTCCCTGCATTGTGCATCCTTCCTAGCACTTATCACTATTTAGGATTCTCTTCAATTACTTCCTTATCTTGCTTGCTGTCCATCTCCCCTACTAGACTGTCAGCCCCATGAGTTTGGTCACACTTTGGGTTCTTTCCCGACCTGCATTATCAGCCCCTAAAGTAGTACCAGGCATGGTTGGCAGTCAGAGAATACGTGATGAATGAATGAATGGACAAATGAAGCCCCACTATGTCCCCTACACCTGCTCACTCTTTAGCCTGATTCTTCTGGAGAACCAAAATTCTCCTCCTAATGGAACTGCCTCCTGTATCTTATAATTAATTCCTAAAATTTTTTGTGTTTCATTTCTATCCTATCACCTTATTATGATGGCAATTACACTAGTAAATAAACAGTATAGATCCGTTTGCCTTAAAGGTATTGAATTTATTTCTCTGAAAGGTACAGAAAATGCTGTTTAATATTTCATTATGCTAGGAGAGAGGGTGGGCAAGACATTAGGGGAACTATATTATATTAAAGGGAAAAAAGATAAGGAAAGAGAAGACATCAGGAAAAGAGTAGTACATGAGGCGTCAGGGTACCTGGGTTCTAACGCCACCAGTTACAAACCATGTTACCTTAAGAAAGCATCAAACTTTTCCAGAACTAAATTTCATCTTTAGGGAAAGGAATGCATCAGAGCAAGTGCCCTCGAAGTTCTCCAAAAGTCTAAGACTCCAGGTCTGGTCATGTACAGGTTTACCCAGTTCTGATACTCCGTGACTCAAGATAACGTAAAATGTGTTCTAACGTCAGAAACACTTTGCAGGTTTCACTTCTTTCCAGGACGTTTAAAGAATTGTTTTCCTTTCACAGGTGTTGCTCCAACAAGGTTTAGCTTAAAGATCTTTTATTTTGAGTTCCTTTGCACCTAGGCCAACTCTTCATTTTCTGAAGAGTAATAGAAACAAAACTGTCAGGATTTTTTTTTTCAAGATGCTTGCAATTTTGGCTACCTATCATGTATGTGTGTATGTATATATATATATACATTTTTTTTTTGAAGAGACAGAGTCTCACTTTATCACTTTCAGTAGAGTGGCGTGGAGCTCACAGCAACCTCCAACTCCTGGGCTTAGGTGATTCTCTTGCCTCAGCCTCCTGAGTAGCTGGGACTACAAGCACCCACCACACGCCCAGCTATTATTTGTTGTTGTTGTTGTTGTTGTCGCGATTTGGCTGGGGCTGGGTTTGAACATGCCACCCTCGGTATATGGGGCTGGCACCCTACCCACTGAGCCACAGGTGCCATCCAACTGTCAGGATTTTTAAGATTGATGGAAGGTGGCCTTTGGCAACCTTTCTTATGAGTTCTCTAGGCTTATGTAAAACACACAAAGTAAAGAGGCTTCAAGCTTTCTTTGAAAGTAAAATTGGTTTGAAACTAATAGATGTTTAGAAACAGGCAGCTGACCAGATTTCCTTCTGTAAACTCTCCACGGGGAAAGAGAAATGCAAGGAACTTAAAAATAGACTTTGGTCATTAAAAGACAAGTGTCAATCTTCTGGAATATCAGAAGGTGATATTAGTTCTCTCCACAGGAAGAAAAAAGCTTCACTTTAAAAAAAAAGCATATTCATACAAAGAATCTCTTTTTAGACTATAAGCAGTGTCTTTATCCATGTCCCGGAAGAGAGAGAGTCATTAGTTTTCATAAAGTGAGAGGCCATCAGAACACTAAATGGGAAACTTCAATGAATAAAGTCAAGACCAACATTTCCCAGATATCAACTGAAAACTGCCTTGGATAAATTTTATAATGAGTTTAACCTTGCCTAATATTAATGAAGAAAGTGCATGTAAATATTTTATGGACATTAACAAGTAGGCAGGATTTTGGTAAATATATTAATGAAACAGAAGGGGGTAGGAGGAGGAGAGGGAAAAAAATATATTAATGAAACATGTTAAGTAGCAAAGACACTAAGTAGAATGTCCCTGACATTTATTTGGCACCTTCTGTGAAATAGTTCTTCATATAAATTGCCAAAATTAATCCACGCAAAGAACATGTGAGGGAGTTCTTATTCTCCCACTAAACTTGGGAGAGTACTGCAGAAACAGGAGGAACCAGGCTTAGAGAATTTGGTAATTTAAGCTTAAGACTGAATAGCTAAGTGGTCTTTTATGGACTAAATGTCTGTGTCCCCACCCCCCCCTCCAAATTCACATATTTAGACTGGGCACGGTGGCAGACATCCTAGCTCTCAGGGAGACTGAGATGGGAGGATTGCGTGAGCTCAGGAGTCTGAGACCAGCCTGAGCAAAAGAGTGAAACCCCTCTCTAAAAATAACTGGGTGTAGTTCTGGTTACAAGGGAGGCTGAGGCAAGAGAATTGCTTTAGCCCAGGAGTTTGAGGTTGCTGTGAGTATGACGCCACAGTACTTTACCAAGGGCAATAAAGTCAGACTCTGTCTCAAAAAGATGAATAAATAAATAAGTAAATAAAATTCATATGACCAAGCCTTAACATTTAATGGGATTAGGAGGTGGAGTCTTTGGGAAGCAAAGAGATTTAGATGAGGGCAGCAGGGTGGGCTCCCATGATGAGTCAGTGCTTTCCTTGAGAAGAGGCAGAGAGACTACAGCCTGCTCTTGCACCCTCTGTGAAAAGGCACAGACAGAAGGCTGCCGTCCACAAGCCAGGAAGAGAGGCCTCACTCAAAACCAAATCTGCTGGCATTTTGATTTTGGACTTCCCCGTCTCCAGAGCTGTGAGAGACAAAAAGTGTCCGTGGTTTAAACTGCACATTCTGTAGCCCTTTTTACAGCAGCCTGACCAGAACTGCCATTAGAACCTCACTTTCAAGTTTCAGAGTCCACGCTGACATGGGTAGGGCAACACGGGCACTGTCATGGGCTGCAGGCGTCCCCTAGAGTAGCCAGGTACAGCACAGGATGCACCGTGGTCGTCCTAGGGACAGCGGCATCAGGCAGGTGAGCTCCTTTCCCAGAAATCAGGGACACACGTCCTAGAGCTGTCTCACCCCATGGTGTGGGCACAGCATTAGTCTCTGCGTCCTGCAGCCTCTCCCCTTCCCTCTGTCCCGACCACCCCTGCTCATACCCTGGTGTCCTGGCTTCAGTCTTTCCCCTTCAGTCGATCCTAACCCAGGAGTGACCTTAAAACTAGAAATGATCTATGCTACTTTCCTATTTAAACCTTTACGTGATACAAAGACAGGGGTATTTGTGACATACATACAAATGTGTGTCACAACCAATGGGGAGCGTGTCTATGTCCCCTTCTAAGGAGAACGTGTGGATGGGTGACATTGCTGTGCCTGCCCTTGGCCCATGAAGCGAGGTACCGACTGTACCCCGTCCTGTGTCCTTGTGTGACCTGATGCTGCTCATTTCCTTCCCTTCCCCACCCTTTAGGAGCAGTTAGATGCTGTAAGCAGGAATTCTTTTTTTAGGGATAAAGGCAAATATAAATAAAAAATAGATCCTTAAGATTTTGAAGCTGAAATTGTATGCAAAGGTAAATAGTGCATATTTAAAGTAATCACTGTGATGCTATTTATAGCGCACCCTTGCACCCAAAGATGGAGAAGCAGTTTACAAATCTTTTCTTCCTAATCCTCACCGGTCTCTACCGCACTGCGCTATAAATGCTATTTTGAGCTATGAATTTCTTTCACCTTCCAAGCCATCTCTGGGTAATTTGTTGAGCCACTTAACATAGGGGCCACACTTGCAAATTGCTGTTTTTTCTAATGCCGACTACAGTGCAGGGCTCAACTGAAACAAACATCTCAGCAATTGCAGTCAGTAACTGGCATTCAGGTTGGCAGAAACACATTGAGGGCCATTTCAATGACTGAAATTAGGGAAATGATCATTTCCAGTGTGTTGAAGGCTATAGGTGCATCCATACATGCATTGGTCATAAAGACACATTCTTCACTGTCCGGAACAGGACCTGTGGCTGAGGCATGAGACTCCAAGGCCGTACACAACCTTTGCTCATCTTAACCCTGCTACTGTGGCCTCCTCCTGCTAAACATCCCGGACATGGTCTGGACTCAGTGCCTTTGCTCCTGCTGTGATGCTGGCTGATGGCTCTGCCTCACCTGTCAACCAAGCTCCCGGCCTTCAGAGCATCTCTCACCATTCCTGGCCTCCCCTTGCCCTGCATTATATTTCAACCCTTTGCCTTTATCAGTGCATGGCAGGGTTCATATTTATTGTTTTATTGTTTTATTTTTCCTTTTTCATAAGACACACTGCATGAGAGCAGAGATCTTTGTCTGTTGTGTTCACTATGGTGCCCAGAACAGCGCCTGAAACATAGGGATGCTTAAGAAACATTTGATGATGAAATATTGAAATTTTAAATAATTTTAATTATAGCTCATGTATTTTCTGGCCTTTAGAAGTGAGCTAGATGAGAATGTGTATCTTGATATTGTACTATTTGTTTGTTTGGCAACTTAGTCTTTTTTGAACTTTCCTTTGTAATTCTACTGCAATTCGTATGGTCTCACATGATGGTCCTATATGGTTCTTTTCTTAGAATATGGTTCAAATTTTTTTCTGAATAAAGTAAAATTTGACTATAAAAAAAAAAAAGAAACATTTGATGAATGAATAAACAAAAAAGATGAACAAATTTCTCCTGGATGATACCTGCGAGGTATAGACCTATCAGTATGGTTATTCACAGCTGTGCTGAGCTGGCTGTTCTCAAGATAAAATGGAAAAGTCCATGTTTCAGACACATTTAGTACCTTAGTATACGAGATTATATTTGAATTTCTGAGTTTGTCACTTGAACTAAGAAATCATACAAAGGGAAGATATTTTCATGGTTCGCAAGTTGTCATTAAGGCAGAAACTCTTACACGAGCAATTAATCGGCGTGCAGAATAAACTACAGTCTTGAATTGCACAGTGGGTGCAATGAGTGTGATCACTATTCGTCATTCCCCTCTGTGTGTGGTTGTTTCTGTCGACATGGAATACAGACACAGTATCTTCATATATGTATGTAAACATGTGGGCAGAATACAGACACCGTATCTTCTTGTATGAATGTAATACATGTGGTTTGAATTTGCTTCTAAAGATGCCTTTTAAGACCTGGTGATATATGTGAAGAAGCCCAAAGTCTTTCCACAGTTGATCTAACCAAAGGCTAACAAGAGATCCCAAAGTCTTTTAAAAAAACAAGTCTCTTCTAACTGCTAGATGCAGATGCTTCTATCAGCTGCAGCTGCTTCCCAAAATGGCACAGACTGCGTTGTCTTCAGTTATGACTTTAAGGCATTTCTTTTGGTCACTCTGTATGAAATCACCACGGGACCTCTGCCTCTACGTTCTGCTGTCAGCCAATTTGCACCCCTGCTGCATCAAGCAGAGGCTGTCACAGTAAGTCGGGGCTCAGCCCTGGCAGGTGGATCATCTTCTAGAATGTTATTCCTGATGGTCCTATCACCCATATGGAAAAGAACAAAAAAATCTCAATGTGAAGATCCTTCATCACCAGGACCACTGGCAGATCATCCTCTCTGATGTCCTCCAACTTGGCAGCAAATAGAGACTAGCAAATATGTGTTCCCTAAGGCCTACAATAACCTCAGAATGTGCATTAGACATGTGTCTGATTCAGGACCCAACTCAGGGTGCCTGCATGATATTTGAAGGCAATCTTGAATTATTCTAAAAAGTCTGGTGCACACATGGCTCCAAAGCTGCCCAGAAAGCACACCCCTCCTAGCAGCTGGCCGCTGGAGACACCTGGGTGACTGATGGGTTAGGGTTAGGGTTAGAGTTAGAATTAGAATTAGACTTAGGGTTAGGTTAGAGCCAGACATGAGTTTGAAGGATGGGGTAAATTACCCGCAGAGGGAAAGAGGGAGAATAGTTTGAGAGGGCGTAAAAACTTTGTTCAAGCTAAGAGTTAGAAATGGGAAGTGACAAGTCTGATGATCTAGCCAGATTGGCCAACTGTGGGAGCAGGCGTGTGGCAAAGCTGTTGAGGAGTTAGGGTAGTGTGGTCACAGTGAGGCTGAAAGAAGGGAACCCCTGATGCTTCCAGAGGTCTGTGTTCTCCAGCTGCCTCTGTCCCGTGCAGTACATCTGACTTAAAAGGCTGCAGTCAGGGTAGATGTGGATTTCATCACGAAGTGGAATAATAGAGCAGAAAGAATGCTCACGACATTTTCTAATGAGCACACACAGAGAAAGGAGAAGGCTTCGGCCCTTTCAAAAGAAGATAGAAATTCAATACATCCTTGAAAAAGCTGAAGACAAGGGTCAGCTTCAACTAGTATTGAATACATGATGTACATGGAGAGAGAGGGAAAAGCAATCCGCTCAAATAGGAGAGCAGAAATGAAACGTTTTGTGACTTTCTGAATGGCAGGGCCGAGTCTTGCTATTAAAGGATCAGGAAGCTGAGATTCTCTTTCTTCGGGGCATTGACCAGAACAACCCCCCATTTTTCACCCCTGGTGGTTCTGAGTAGATTGGATCTTCTTGAGGAAGAGGCTCACTTCCTTTGAGTTTTCTAACTCAAACTAGGCAGAAAGCACAGAGAAAAAAAAAATGCACATCATGTATGAATGCCATTAGCCTCACATGCCTGTGGGTAAGTTGCATGCTGTGTTGTGGTAGTGGCCGAGACAAGGATTACAGGACGTGTGTTTACTAATAATGAGTGTCAGCATGAATTTGCTACCTCATCTCCTATTATGCAGGGAAAATATTAAAGATTGGGTGATATTTTTAATGATTACTGGAAGAAAGAAAGACGGAGAATTTTTCTGGGGATGGGGCAGGAATAATTTTGGAGGTTTTAGTATAACCAGAACACAAAGATGGTGAGGGGAAGAGAAGGCCGGATATCTGAATATATAGTGTAATTGGAATTATTATTGAATATATTATAATTATGATATTATAATTATATTATATTATAATTATAATTCAACTACATAACAAAATAGCCAAATAATAGCTATCTTATATCTATCTGGTGTTACAGATAAATAAAATTCCAGCACATAAGAAGATTAATGCTAATAAGTAAAAAAAAAAATTTTTTTTAGTAAGAGACAGAGTTTTTCTTTGTCAGCCCTGGTAGAGTGCCATGGTGTCACAGCTCACAGCAACCTCCAGCTCTTGGGCTTAGGCGATTCTCTTGTCTCAGCCTCCCGAGTAACTGGGACTACACTTGTCCACTACAACGCCCAGCTATTTTTTTTAATTGCAATTTGGCTGGGGCCGGGTTCGAACCCACCACCCTTGGTATATGGGACCAGTGCCCTACTCACTGAGCCACAGATGCCACCTGCTAATAAGTAAAATTCATGTGACACTATATAGGTTATAAAGAACATCTGTATACATACAACATGAATTTTGCATTTCCCAGCAACCCCATGAAATGAGTGTGGTATCATTATCTTCACTCTACTGGTGAAGAAGTAAGACCCAGAAAAACTTAAATGACAGCCTCAAGGGCATAGAACCAGAGAAGTCGGGTAATGCGCACCTAAGCTGCTGAAAGTGTCACCAAAGAAAAGTGAATTAATAAACCGAAGCATGTGTCTCACAATCCGTTCATCAGTCAATAAAATCAACTACAGCATAAGAAAGAAGTTACAGGCATTACAATGTACCCAATACATTAACAAAACTTATGACAGTTTGGTGAGTTTGTGAGTTTTATTTCTTTTATATACTTTTCCCACTTTTGCAACATGTTAGTTGCAAATGCTAGTTCCAATATTTTTGTAATGACTATAATAATTATATAATTGATAAAAGATTCATGATCTGATGGAATATCCTTTGATTGCTTTCTGAACTTAAGAAGACAGACTACTCCAAGGGCCTGTCCCATCCTGTGCCTCGTGTGCAATTATTTTGGAATTATTTCTCACACAGTAAAAGTGTTCTTCAGGAAGGAGAAGATCCTGTGCAATGTGCGTTCACCTTCTGAATATTTTGTAGTGATGTATGAATGGAGACAGTCTTATTTCTCTTTTAAATAGCTTTAACTTTGGACGGTACCTGTAGCGCAAAGGAGTAAGGTGCTAGCCCCATATGCCGGACGTGCATATGGGTTCAAACCCAGCCCCAACCAAAAAAAAAAAAAATACCTTCAACTATTTTTGAGGGGACATTGGGGGGAGTCCTAAGGGAGAACAGATAAGAAAATGAATGAAAATGAAAAATTGAGAGATTAATTGAGAGTAAAATGCAGTATAGATGGGCCCCATCCTATATTGGATGTTCATTACACCAACTAATGGATAATGTATAATTATGAAAAGATACTGTCACAACAACACACAAGTCTATTGATTTTGTCTTCGTGAGTACATTATCCTCTTACCTTCGTGAGATTAAAATGAATGGAGGGAGGACCAAGATTCTCCATGAATTACAGTCATTCATTTCCATTCTGAGAAAAGAAAGTATGCCATATTTTTAGCATTTTAACTGAGATCTAGTGAATGAGAACTTTACAAGGTAATAATTCTAAAAGAATTATTTCTGTCTTTATAGTAAATTGATAAAATGATAGCAGTGTTAGCCTCAAGGTAAAATATTGAAGTGATTTAGCACCATGAAGGAAATACAATCTGCAAATGATATTGATACTAATTGTGCCAGCATAGATACCTTAATACATAGTGGGTAAAAGTGCCATATTATTTAATCAGGTTTTTGGTTTTTGAGACAGAGTCTGACTCCATCATCCTGGGTAGAGTGTCATGATGTCATCATAGCTCACAGCAACCTCTAATTCTTGAGCTCAAGAGTTCTTCTTGCCTCAGCCTCCCGAGCAGCTGGGACTACAAACGTGCACAGGGCCCAGCTAGTTTCTCTATTTTTATTAGAGATGTGGTCTCACTCTTGCTCCATCTCTTCTTAAACTCCTGAGCTCAAGGAATCTACTTGCCTTGGCCTTCCAGAGTGCTAGCATTATTGGGGTGAGCCACCGATCATGGGCTAATCAGTTTTTTTTTATTCAAAAGATATTTTTACTATATACCTACCAAAAGCAAAGCCTTGTTCCAAGTGGTATAGGAAATAAAAATAATTTAGTACATGTTCCTTGCCTTCAAAAAAGGGATAATCAGAGAAATAATAAAAAGAAGACCAGTTACCAAAAATCACCTTATAACAAAGATATTTATACCAGAATGTTTATTGCAGCACAATTCATAATTGCTAAGTTGTGGAAGAAGCCCAAGTGCCCATCAACCCACAAATGGATTAACAAATTGTGGTGTATGTACACCATGGAATATTACACAGCCTTAAAGAAAGGTGGAGACTTTACCTCTTTCATGTTTACATGGATGGAGCTAGAATATATTCTTCTTAGTAAAGTATCTCAAGAATGGAAGAAAAAGTATCCAATGTACTCAGCCCTACTATGAAACCAATCTACAGCTTTCATATGAAGGCTATAATCCAATTATAGCACAAGAATATGGGGAAAGGGGCAATGGGAGGGGAGGGAAGGGAGGAGGATGGGTGGAAGGAGGGTGATTGGTGGGGCCACAACTATGGTGCATCTTAGAAGGGTACAGGCGAAACTTACTAAATGTAGAATATAAATGTCTTAACACAAAACCTAAGAAAACGACATGAAGGCTATGTTAACCAGTTTGATGAAACTATTTCAGATTGTATGTGAAACCAGCACATCATACCCCGTGATTGCATTAATGTGCACAGCTATGATTTAATTAAAAAAAAAAAAGTAATAAAAAAGAAGAGCAGTAACAGCACCAACCTTGGGTATTTCCACAGTATTTCCTAGCCTAGTACCTAGTACCAATTGCTTATACTGGAGTTAAACCCCTTAATCCCCATAATATCCCTGTAAGTGTGTGTGTATTTCTATTCTCATTCTATTAGATGAGAAAGTGGAGGCTTAGAATGTTTATCTATCTCTGCCAGAGAATAAGTTTCTCTACATAAATCAATTTCCAGATACCTGACGAAATATTCAAAGACCTTTCATCTGTATATGCTAAGGGTAATTGTACCTGTTTTAGTAATTTTTTTTCACAGAATCTCATTCTGTCACACTGAGTAGAGTGCTGTAGCATCATAGGTCACAGCAACCTCTAATTCTCAGGCTCAAGAGATCGTCTTGTCTCAGCCACTTGAGTAGCTGGGACTATAGGCACCCTCCACAACACCCAGGTATTTTTAGTAGGGACAAGATCTCAGTAGAGACAGAGTGTTGCTCTTGCTCAGTGTAAAACTGCTGAGCGTCAGCAATCCACCCACCTTGGCCTCCTAGTGTACTGGGGTTAGAGGCGTAAGTCCCCACATCCCGCCAAGATTTTGAAAGAACTTATGCTCAACATATGGCACACTTCCACCTTAAACAGAACTCTGGAAATCTCTCTGTAATAACTTAGGGCACTCATGCCATACTGCACGGGTTTTGTTGCATTTTACCTTGGTGACCTCGTGGACTACAGCCCTTACTCTGATTGCTGCCAGACTGACAGGATCTGAAATAGTTATAATTATATGTAAAACGAAAGTGAATTATCTCTGAATGAAGCCGGCATGAATTTGTTTTAAACAAAGTAATGGATTTTTGAAATAAACTTTGTGTATTTTGGCTTCTCTTGGACTTTTAGTTATTTGTTTGCTTATCTCTCTCTCTCTCTTTAGTTCTAAGCTGTGTTTTGGGTATTTCCCTTCTGGCATAAATGAAAAGAAAACATAAACAATGCTTTATTTTCTATAATTTGTTCAGGGTCACTCAATCCTTAGCATGGTTTATTAATCATTGAATCTGAAATCATTAGTATGGTTCAGAAAGCCTTCAATTTTAGCTTCCAGAACAAAAACGGACATTTCTACACACATGCTATTACCTTGTTGAAGTTGTATAATTCTCTCCTGGAATACCACATAGTTGAGTAGATGGAGAAAGAACCAGAGAAGGTGTTAGAACAGGAGCTGTCATCCAGATGTTAGGTAATGGTGAATAACTATTAGAAGCTAGCCCTCCACATAATGCAGCACCTGACTTGAGCTACCGTCATCCTTGAAGAATCAATTCCATCCTTACAACTTTCCCATTGCCCAAAAGTACAGATCAAGTTGACCAAACCTCAAAGGAATCTTCAAATATGGAACCTAGATTTTTGCAGATTTTCAAGCTGATAATGGTTCTCAGGGACCCCATAAAAATTCGTAAACAGGTGATCCTGAAGCCCTTGATTTAGAAATGTCAATAAGTTCTGATAAACTAGACCAGTAAAGAGGTCCTGTTGGCACTGCTGTCAACATCTTTACCTGTGATTTATAACAGAGGCCAAGTGTGAATGAGGGATTCTCGCCATGCTATGGGCCCCGTGCTTTATTCAGTGTAAATACAGATGCTCCTACCCTGAGGTGTGCTGCCCAGGGGATGGAGCCTAGTTGTGACAGTGAGTCCCCTGAACTCTGGTTCTCCCTGTAGAAGGATGGGTGCCGCGTGCTGGATCAGCTGGAGCTGGTCGCTTCTGAGATCTGCTGTGCAGGTCCTTGCTCTGGGGCTCACTGCAGTGGCTCCCAGTCTTTCCTGTTCCTTATCCCCACCTCCTGTATGTGCCTCTGCTGAGGTCCTGGTCACTTGGCAAACTTGTAATCATCCTTCAAGATGGTATCTTCGATGCTTCCGGTTCTGCACCCTCTCTTCTCTAAACCGTAACAGTGAGGTGTGTCCTCCGTGAGCGGCCTCGGTGCCTGAGACCCTGCTCTGCTGAGCTGCTGCCCACATCATCTTCCTGCCTGTCAATCATTCCCACTGTGAGCCTCTTGCAAAGGGCAGCGTGTTTTATTAGGTTTACATACCTGGTCTAATGTAGTGTCCAGAATGTTAAAGATACTCATGTCATATTGTTTGAATGTGATTATACTCCTCTTAGAATATATGATTCAAATTTACCTATATTAGATAATGGGACTAAACTGCTTTAACAAGAAGCTCCCAAATTATTCAATGTTGAAGCGTATGGAACTTTATCCTCACGGGTAACAAGCAGAATCGGTTGCTGATGGCTCTCTGCACAAAGTCATTCATTTGTTCTTTAATATGTAGCCTCAGGTCACTGTGCACATGGCCATCCCAGCCAGGAGAAGCAGGTGCAGAGCATGAGCCCTCCCCAGAGTGGCCAGCAGCACCTGGGTTCAATCCCACTGACTGGGGCGTCATCCTCTGATGACCCCTAAGCACGGGAGGCTGGGCATCGTTCTATTCTTGTGCTCATGAAGAATGGAGAACACACATTTTGGTGGACAGCTGGCATCCTCTGCTACAAGACTTTTCCTCCAAACTTCCACTTTTTATTTTTAAAAGCTTGACTTTCAAATATGATGTCATGTTTGCCTTCTTACTCTTCTTTCTGATCTTATAAAGTCAGCAGTTCCTCTTTTTGATCCCAGAACTCTCCTTTCCTTCTCCCCGGCTGCCTTCCTATCCAACCTAACAGGAGGTTTAGGTAAACCTAAAGGTAATCATTAATTAAGAGAATGAGAGAGTTGGAAAGCAGAGTGACAGTAGCAATGACTGCTAAATAAATTTTGACCCTAAGGGAAAATAAAATAATAGAAGGCAAGGTTAATTACTCATATCTTTGCTTGTTTTTGTTTTGAGGACTCTAAAAAATAATAATAAAGAGAGAGGGAAGAAAAGGAAAAAACTGTAAGTAAAGGAAGACCAACCAAACGAAAGCAGAAAACGCGATCTACCGCAGAGGTGGGAAGGCAAGCCGGGGAGCAGGAGGGCTCTAGCGTGGAAGAAGGGAAGGTTCCAGGTGTGCCCTGGGTGGAGCTTCTGGCCTGGGGAAGCTGCAAGCGGCTCAGTGGACAGGCATCCAGTATGGTGGCTAAAGGCACATCCCTGGCCTTCTTGGGGAAGTCCTGAGGTGGAAGTAGGGGAACAAATTAGGGAAGTCCTGGTTATAATGAGGTCCTGCCCATTTGGGACTAACTATTGCATCAGTGATTGTCTAGCTTCCTGGACTGTCACCAGAGATTGCAATCTGGCCTCTTGCAAGCCTGACTTATGGCAGGCTTCCTTCCTGGGTTGCTTATCATTGTGTGGGTCAAAATTCCATTTTTCTATGGTCTCTCCATTTATATATTCAGTCTGTCAAGGCAGATGTGGACACAGAATTTTCTATTTTAGTTTAAATGTGATGGCAGCCATGGATGAAGGAAGACTTGGGTACACCGGCATTTAGGGAGAGCTAGACCCTAAAGAAGCAACTGTTAAAAGAACCAAAATAAGAAACGATGTCACTCCCTACATGACGAGCAGCTACTAAAGTGGCGAGGGCTTCTTCGTGCAAGAATAGATCAAGTGCTGTCTCTATCACAGCAAGTATAGAACTGAAAAAGATTGATCTTACAAACGAGGACCCAGAGTATGTTGGTAGCACAATATTAACAAGTAATTGGATAGGAAGGAGAACTTACTTAGAACTGCCTGAGCAATGCCTTAAAGATGTTGCTGGGAAAAGCCTCTAGGTATGGGGCAACCCTGTAAAAGCAGCTGTGGTAAAGGGGAGGGTGTTCAGTGGAGGGATATATAAGCCCTCCATTTGTCACACAGCGAATGACAATCCCTGATTTTAGATCTGAGCCTGTTTCCTAGGTGGCAGCTTTGGGGCATCTTGGCCGGGGCCATAGCATGTCATACCAGATTTCTGTTTATTGTTTATCTGCCAGCCCTTAGATCCGGCCAATCTGTCTCTGGTGCCTGCATAATCCAGTGCCAACCTGCCTCTCCCTTAGTTTCTGCCTCAACTACCCCAAATTGTGCTGAATCAGCAAGCACATGTGCTACTTGCCACATGAACATTCTCACACCTGTGAAATTTGCTACCGAGGACATTTCTGTGTAGCTACTATTTCAGCAAATAGTTAATTAATCTACTCTTCCTTTAAAGAATTCCAAGAATTACATTTTAGAGTAAACTTTAGTTACTGTAGAATGACTTGCTTTCTTCTATTAATTATTCATGTCTAGAAATATTTAAACTAGTAGACATAAGCTTCTTAAATGACTTTTCAACAAAAATGGCTGGAATGCCTCAGCCTGTCTTTCAGGGTGTGTTATAGTGATGCAATTCCATTTAATTGGAAAACATTACAACATCTGTTAGCTTAATTTTTCCCACAGGTATAATAGGAATATCATAGAATGAAGGTAGTTTGGAGAAACTTATAGTTTGGAGAAAAAAAGAGGAGTATTCGTGTGTGTGTGTGTGTGTGCACTGACTCAATTTGTTTTGTCAGGTTTGTCATGAGTCAGTACGGTCTAGTGGGGCTAAAAGATGGTAGATGGGAAGTCCTCTAATTCTGAATATTTGCCCTTGAAGATGAAAAGTGCACGGATAAAGCTTGTCTGGCCAGAGTCATCTCTGGCTGTGCTCATGCAGAAGACTTTCAGCAAACTGAAATGAGGACACTGAATAAATTCAGGACCTGAAGCAAGAGTAAGATGAGTAAAGGGCATCAGAAATCCAGAAATGGGAGAATCAAAATACTAGCAGTGTCTTTATCACTAACACACGTCTACAGCCACATCACGTGCTGGGGCATTTGTCATAGCCATACAGGCAGGGAGGCTCGAACAACAGACAGTGCTTTTCCTAGTTTTAGAGCCTAGACATCCAACATCAAGGTGCTGGCAGGTTTGGCATTCTCCAAGGCCTCTCTCCTGGTCTTGCAGACCACCATTGTCCCCTGTGTCCTGGGTGTGTGCATGGGCTTGTGGTGTCTCTCTGTGCCCAAATTTCTTCTTCTCCTAAGGAGTCCTCCAGGCTTATTGAATTAGGACCCTGTGACCTCATTTTAACTGCATTGCCTCTTTATGGACCTCATCTAATGCAAACACAGTCATTGCATGAGGTACTGGTGGTAGCACTTTCATTTACAGGTTGTGGGGAGCAGGGTTCAGCCCAAAAGGAGTGCTAACTGCAGTGAAAAAGATGTTCCTTGGTATACATGTACCACAATTTATTAATCCATTCATGGGTCGATGGGCACTTGGG
>CAUYON010083474.1:0-54147 GCA_963573935.1 Arctocebus calabarensis
AACAATGATGGCTGCAACCAAAAAATGGCCGGGCATTGTGGCAGGCGCCTGTAGTTCCAGGTACTTGGGAGGCGGAGTACACTCTATCCAGGGTAACAGCTTGAGGCACTATCTCAAAAAAAAAAAAAAAAAAAAAAGTAAATAAATGAAGCAAACTTTTAAAAATTAAATAAACATTCATGGGGCTTAAAAGTATTCCAAGCAGTGCCTGTGACTCAGAGGACACCAGCCCCATATGCTGGAGGTGGCAGGTTTAAACCCAGCCTTGGCCAAAAACCGCAAAAGAAAAATAAAAGTCTTTATTCCATGATAAACTTATAACCATTGCCATGTTAAAACATCTTGGCGAAGGTCTGGTGTGATGGCACACACTGAAATCCTAGCACTCTGGGAGGCCAAGGTAGGTAGATTGCTTGAGGTCAGGAGTTCAAGACCAGCCTGAGACCAGCCTGAATAAGACCTAGACCCCATCTCTACTGAAAATAGAAAAATTATCCAGGCTTTGTGGCAGGTGCCTATAGTCCTGGCTATACAGGGGGCTGAGGCAGGAAGATCACTTGAGCCCAGGAGTTTGAGGTTGCTGTGAGCTAGGATGATGGTGCTCTAGCCTGGGGCGTCAGAGTGAGACTCTGTCTCAAAAAAAGAAAAAGAAAACAATAACAAAACAAAAAACTTGGTTATACTCACAAAGTTACTAATTTTTCTTTTTTTTTTTTTTGAGACAGAGCCTTAAGCTGTCACTCTGGATAGAGTGCTGTGGCATCATAGCTCACAGCAACCTCCAATTCCTGGGCTCAAGCAAGTCTCATGCCTCTTCCTCCCAAGTAGCTGGGACTACAGGCACCCGCCACAACGCCTGGCCATTTTTTGGTTGTAGCCGTTATTGTTGTTTGGTGGGCCCGGGCTGGATTCGAACCCGCCAGCTCAGGTGTACGTGGCTGGTGCCTTAGCCCGTTGAGCCACAGGTGCCGAGCCTTGTTACTTGTTTTTTTTTTTTTTTCGGGCCCTCATTTTTCAATTATTGCCCCTTTGGGTTTTCATACCATTAGAAATTTATTTATGTCTTGAATAAAGAATATACTTGTTGGGGGCTTACATAAAAAGCTTTTTAGAGGCACAAATATTTAAAACAAATATCAGATGGATTAGGTTTTACTCTACTCATTTTTCTAATCTAAACCATCTAAAAACAATTTTTCATCTGTCTAGGCTATGAACAATAAGTAATATTTTATGGCCTGACAGCTTTCTAAGTAAAGCAGTCTGATTGATTTTTTTGTTGACATCACTCCTCAGTAGGCTAGTACTTACAAAATCTTTAAGATCACGCCACTGTTCAGATATACCAGTAAACAGGAAAGATTAAAGTATATTTTACACATCTTGATTAGAAACATAATTACTTGCTTAAAGATAGTTTATGTAATTGGCTCTAAAAAGAAAAAATATCTATAATGGATTATAACAAATTATACAAGTATAAAATTATTTTGTAACATATTTTGAAAGCTTTCAGTAGGTTGAAATTCTTGGCTGATTTCATGTTCAAATCTGTTTGTAATGAATATAATATCACAAATGGGTCAAGAATTTGTTCTATATAAAATGAAAACCAGATCTTGATAGACTACAGGTCAAGCATATCAAATCTGAAAATCCAAAATGCTCCAGAATCCAAAACTTTTTAAGTACTGACATGATGTTTGAAGGAAGCACTCGCTAGAGCGTTTGGATTTTAGATTTTTGAATTAGGGATGCTCATTGGTAAGTATGATGCAAGTACTTAAAATCTGAAAAAATCTGAAGCACTTCTGGTGCCAAGCAGTTCAAATAAGGATACTCAATCTATATGTATTTTCCAGGGGAAACATAAACGGTAGGATTCTTCTCTTATTTTGAGATTTAGTCCATGTAAGTATTCATTCTTTTGAAAGAATTTTTAGAGACGTGTTGAAGATTGGGAACACCTTCAAGAAATGTTCAGACCATATAACAGGAAGTGTGAGGTCAGGCTGCGGAGTCAGATGATTACTTTTTCCTTAGCTATTACTTTTTGCTCTGTTTTCTTTTTTCTTTCTTCTTTTTTTGTAATCTGTCACTAAAAGTAGCAATGTTTTCTTTTCCTAATCTAGGTATATCTTTGTTTGGGCTTAGGAATCTCTCATTACACCCCCCTGTTTTGGTAATCAGATTAATCTCTGTGTAAAATATTTTTACTTAGCATTTTCATTCCTTTCTCTAGCAAATACTAGCTGTGGCCTGCCTCTAAAAATGCTACGGAAGACACCTATCTATACCTGTGGCACATACTTGGTGATGCTGGTGCCACCTCCAGGGGGATCGGGCAGCTCTGCCACCCGTTCTCTTTTTGGTGGAACAAGTGGTTTATCATCTTTAAAAAGTAAGTGAATTCTTGTGACACTCTTCCCAATTTATCTCTAACTCTGATATTAAGGCTTTCCTGTTAATTATTTTAAACTTGCTTTGTTAAATAGTTGTTTACAATAGCTCTGTAAGCTGTGATGATGCCACCGCACTGTACCCCAAGACAATAGACTAAGACACTGTCTCAAACAAAAACCTCCTTGCAAAAGTTGCCATTTTATATTTTATTTTATCTTATTTTGCTTATGTTATTTTTTTTTAGACAGTCTTACTATATCACCCTCGGTGAGTGCCGTTGTGTCACAGCTCACAGCAACCTCAAACTCTTGGACTTAAGCATTTCTCTTGCCTCAGCCTCCTAACTAGCTGGGATTACAGGCGCCCATTACAACGCCCAGCTATTTTTTTATTGCACTTGTCATTGTTGTTTAGCAGGCCTGGTCCACGTTTAAACCTGCCTGCCTCGGTGCATGAGGCCAGCCCCCTAACTACTGAGCTACAGCCGCCGAGCCAAAAGTTGTCATTGTAAAAACACTTTCAAAAATACGGTTCAGGCAAGAGAATCGCTTAAGCCCAAGAGTTTGAGGTTGTTGTGAGCTGTGATGTTACCTAGGGCGACACAGTGAGACTCTGACTCAAAAAAATTATGGTTCAATATTAAATTTAGGAGGACATTTTGGTGACAGTTTTCTTTCTGTGGTCTCATGCATATATTTTCCACCTCCTCACTGTTTCTACCACCAAGAAAACAACAACAAAAACGACAAAACAAGAAAAAAGCGTGTAATTTTTATAAAAATCTAGTTAAGAGTAAAACGTTTAAACTTTGAAAAGTAATCTACAGGCTCATTAAACAGCTTAATGTTTGTTTCTGAAGTTCTAGCCTCTAGCTTGGTGTATAACATTTCGGATGGTCAGTTTACAAGTCGTGCAGATCTCATAGATGCTGCTGGAAGCTCCTTGGGGCGAGGTGCTCTTGTACCAGGACTGGGTAAGAAATACATGCACACACTTCCTTGGAACATTTAAAGTTTCGGCAACTTTCTCATGGAAAATCTTTTCACTTCCCTGTGGCATTCTAGTTTCCTTGAAAAAAAGGATTTTTTAATGTTTTTCTTTGATTTGGGGACTCAATACAAGCAATTACCATATGTAAAATTCTTCTAAATAAACTGTTGAAGATAATGTCCATTAGGTTGTGTAACGATGTCTGTAACAAATTCTCAATGTTCATGCCATATAAAGGTTTACTTTCTGTGAAGAATAGGTATGCTTGTTATTGTTGGAAAATTTAAATTATGAAACATTGGATTTTCTCTTTTTTCTGGCTGCTAGGAAGCTTATATCAGAGTTTGGGTTTAGTTTTTAGGGCTTTTTATTGTGTACTAATGTTAATTGGTCCTATTGTGTGTCTCAGTTTTTAATATAAGTCACTTAAATCCTTTTTCAAGTAGGCCACATATAAGTTAATTACTAAGTTGTATCTATTTTGTGAGACTTATTCCTTCTCACATAGGAGTTAAGCAAAATTAAAAATTAAATTCTAGCTTCCTACTGAGTCCCAGTGTAGTGCTTTGCCAAGTCAATGCATTCTTACTTTATGGAGTAAGAATATGGATTGTCGACATTAGAGGAATGCTTGCCCTTCCATTCTTTAGCAGTGCTTTTGAGAAATATGTATACATGGGGATGGTGACATGACAGTTGAATAAAATGTGCTCTTTTTTGTAGGTGCCTGTTACGATACAGTGAACAATATGCTGTGGACATGCTCAAATGACTATATTGATCAGTGGTGTAATCCTGGGAATCAAGCCTTCCATTATGTCTGCCAGAGACTTGGAGTGAGCCACATTATCACTGAGCCCAAAGGTGAGGTGCGCTCAGGGTCTGGCAGGAAGAGATTTTTTTTTTTTTTTATGTATAATAACTGAAAAGAAAATTTCATTAGAGTGGCTCAGCAGCAGATTTGCGATGTTGGAAAAAATAGGAAAATGAGGAAACTTGGGACATAGGTTGATAGAGTTATCCTATCTGAAGAAAAAGACACTTTTGAGGAGTACTGGTCAGGCATTTGTAGCATGTTCTTCCATTTGGGTTCATCCAATGTTTTCTCATGATTAAACTGAGGCAATGGATTAGGGAGAAAATTACCACAGAAGTGATGTCTGCTTCACATTACATCATATTCCAGGGTACATGATATCAACATGATTTATTACTAGGGATATTAAAATTGATCATTTGGGGCCAGTTGTGGTGGCTCACTCCTGTAATCCTAGCACTTTGGAAGACTAAGATGGGAGGATTGCTTGAGACCAGGACTTTAAGACCAGCCTGAGCAAGAGTAAGACCCCACCTATCTCTACAAAAAACCAGGGAAAAAATTACTTACCTAATGGGCACAATGTAAGAGTATATAGCATATTCTCTGGGTGAAAGGCTCAACTACAACTTGAACTTTACCTAAGAAATGCAAACAATGTAACCTAATCATTTGTACCCTCATATTAATCTGAAATACAAAAAAAGAAAAGGAAAATTAGCCTGGCAGGCTCAGCACCTATAGCACAGTGGTTACGGTGCCAGCCACATACACCGAAGTTGGTGGGTTCGAACCCGGCCTGGGCCAGCTAACCAACAATGACAATTGCAACAAAAAATAGCCAGGCGTTGTGGCGGGCGCCTGTAGTCTCAGCTACCTGGGAGGCTGAGGCAAGAGAATCGCTTGAGCCTAAGAATTTGGGTTTGCTATGAGCTGTGACGCCACAGCACTTTACTGAGGGCAGCATAGTGAGACTCTGTCTCAATTTACAAAGAAAAGAAAATTAGCTTGGCACAGTATTTCATTCCTCTTTTCCCAACCACTGGGGAGGCTGAGGCAAGAGCATTGTTTTAGCCCAGGAGTTTGAGGTTGCGGTGAACTATGATGATACTACTGCAATCTAGTCCAGGCAACAGGCTTAGATACTATATTACAAAAAGAAAAAAAAAAAAAGAGCACTTGGTTTAAATGTAGTGTACCAGGTTCTGTGATACTTTAAGGTTATGCAACTCTCTGTTCCTACATTCTGATTTTTCTTGGGTTAGTTTTGGCAATTTGTGACTTGGAAATTTGTGCATTTTTGTCTAGGTTTGCTTACTTATTGACATGAAGTTGTTCACAGTATTTCCTTATTATGTTAATATCGATAGTGTCGATAGTAATTTCTCTGGTTTTATTCTTGATTTTATATTGTATACAGTTACTAAAAATTATTTAATTGTGCACTTTGAGGGGTGAGTTTCATGGTGTGTAAATTATACCTCAGTAAAGTTGTTAAAGAAAAAAAAAAAAAGGTGGCACCTGTGGCTCAGTGAGTAGGGTCCTGGCCCCATATACCGAGGGTGGTGGGTTTGAACCCAGCCCCAGCCAAACTGCAACAAAAAATAGCTGGGCATTGTGGTGGGCATCTGTAGTCTTAGCTACTCGAGAGGCTGAGGCAAGAGAATGGCCTAACCCATCAGTTGGAGGTTGCTGTGAGCTGTAACACCACAGCATTCTACTGAGGACGATAAAGTGAGACTCTGTCTCAAAAAAAAAAAAACAGCAAAAAGAAGAAAAGTAAGTCAACTATCTATACAATAGTGACTTCTAAACCTCTTGCCTAAATGCTACTCTAGACAGTTGCCTCCACTTGGTTATCTAATATGCATTTTCAACTTAACATGTCAGAAACAAATTTTCTATTTCTCTTTTTCTTCAAATCTGTACCTATTTCAGTATATAAATCCCCATTCTTTTATATACTCATACTGAAAATTTGGGGTTATCTTTGACGCCCTTTCTCTCACACCCAACATCCAAGTGGATATCAGCAAATCCTGAAGCTCCTACTTTCAAAATGTACCCCAAATCCTACCATTTGCCACCAACTGTGCTGCTACTGCTCCAGTCCTAGCCATCATTGTCTTCACCTGGAATATTATAGCAACTCATGGATCTTTCTTCTCTGACAGTTGCCCTCGTTCACCCACTAAGCTCAGCTGCACTCAGCAGCCAAGGAACCTTTTATAACCCGAAGATCAATCTATTACTCCTCTGCTCAAATGTCTCCTCTAGCTCCCCATCTAGCACAGAATAAAATATCAAAACTCTCATTTATTTCATTAGGTCCCAAAGCTGACTTTTAAATAGTCTCTGATTAAGAAAAATAGTACTCAACTGAATTTCAGTGTTGTACAACTAAAGATCCACCAGGCACAGAAGAGAGCGGGACCCAATCTGGCTGGAAGGTTAATGAACAATCAAAAAGTTTCATTTTGCCAAGTTCACTTTCTTTTCACTCTACCTAGAGTCCCATCCTCATCATTCTCATTGCCCACTTTCCATTTGTATCTCTAAGTTCCCTCACCCAAGCCTGCTTCTTGTAAGCAGTTCATTTTACCTGGTTTTAAGGGGGGGAAAGCAAGCTTTTTACACTCTGCCCACTTTGACTATTTTCACTCCATTCCCTGAATACCTGCAAGCACTTGTGAAGTGTGTTGTTATTTAAGAGGGTCCTCACAGGTTTAATTGGTGGATGTCTAAGTTGTGATGACTAAATAAGTTTAAAATGTTGAGGCACTGTGGGAACAGATATTTATGGACAGGGTGATTCTACGTAGAGCAACCACAGAAGATGGAGAGATCTTACTAGAATGTTTACAAAGCATGAGCTGTGGGCTGAGATGGTGTAAATTCAAATCTCAGCTCTACTACTTCTTAGCTGTGTGACCTAGAGCAAGTTGTTTAACTCCATGGACACTCTTGGTTTATTGCTCTGCAAAGCAAGTTTAGAACCATGTGGCAGAGTAATGCCTGTAAAGCATTTAACTGATTGTCCAGCCTCTAGAAAGAGCTCAGTAAGTGGTAGTTCATATGTTCTAAATATATGAACTCCCCAAGTGTTTTTACCCCAGCATCAGTGGCAGAGGGAAGGGTTCTCCAGCAGCAGTAGTAAAAGAGATAGTAACCAAGACATTCTGTCCTCGTGTGTGTATGCACCTGTTGTAAGTCAAAAGACTGTTCCTCCAGGACCACTTATAGAAATGTCTTTCCTCACTGAGTTTCTTTTTTTATCTTCTAGAAGAGGCTATAACCACCAATGAGGTTATAAACCAATTATTGCACCATGTTGGTGCGATGTGCATACATCAACTCAATCTTCTTGCTACCAACCCCAATCTTCCAATCACAAGTGTCTTGGGCAAACAGCATCCGATTGAAGCACACCATCTTAGCAGTATTTGTGACATTATGGAGAAAGCCATGGTTAATGGAGATACCTGTATTATACGCTGCATTCTTGTTGTCTTTCAGGTAAATAATGCTGTTTTGAGATATATAAATTAAAGAAAAAGATGCACAAACCTTGGCTTTAGCCAGCTAAATTTTACCAGAAGAACATTTAATGACATCCTGTTTTGCATTTTACCACCTCCTAATCCTGTAATTAGTATTATCATTTTCATTGTAGTATGGAGTATTGCTATACGTAGATCAATGCAATTAATGTGTGCAAAATATTTCTTATAATTATGTCATTATACAATAGAAGAGATTGTGGTTAGAAAATTGCCTGGTTATTTGTTCACAGAATATCTGCCATGTACTTTTTTTCATAGAGATAATTTTATTCCCAGTAGTTAGCATTTTCTGATATACTCCTTATGTTTCTGTAGGTGGTATTTAAATTTTTCTTCAGCCCACAAACTGAAAGGAATAGAGACATCATTCGACGGTCAGGATTGCTTCTTTGGCAGTTGTTGATGGCACCAAAAGATCAAATTTGCCCTGAAATTCAGAAGGAAGTCTGCCTTGCCATTAGGTAAGCAGCAAATTATTTTTGTAGTGCTTCCGGGCATGTTAATCTTTCCTGCAAGCTGGTAGTATAGAGGCCTTTCACCCCATCCTATAGTCCTTATGCACTGGGGATAATTTAACTGGAGAGGGGTTTGTGGCTAGACCCTCAGAGGACCAAAGTCAACATGTACCTACATCTTACCTTTTGGATCTTAAAAAAAAACATGTAAAGAGCTATTTTGGTTATTTGCAAGCTTATGTTCTCATTGGGAGAGAAAGGGGCAGAGTGGTTAAGAAGCAATTTTGGTAACAGGCAGACCTGAGTTCCAGTCTTTGCCACTTACTAGCTGCAATCTTGGTTTGAGGTATAACCTCTTGCGGGTAGGACACAGTTATAAGAGAGACTTTATCTAACAAATGCAGCCAGAGTAACCTAATTCTTTGCACCCTCAATGAATCTCAAACAATTAAAAATAAGTAAATAAGCAAATAAATAATTAAAAAAGGAAGAAAAGTTTAAAAAAATAGAAACTAGCACTTATTTTGTGGATTTCTGAGGTTTTCCTAAGGTAAGATCTGCAGCAGACTAAGTGCTCAACACTGTTAGACTTTATCAATCTGCTTAAAACCTGGGTAGACAAGAGGGCAGAACTTACAGGCCATTTTCAGTTTGTTGTCAACCAGTTTTGGTTTTTTTTAGCTCAGTGAACTATTACCCAGGAATATAGCCTTCACGTGACCAAGACAGAACTTAGTGCAGGGGTCCTCAAACTACGGCCCACGGGCCACATGCTTCGGTGTGAATTGTATTTGTTTCTGTTTTGTTTTTTCTAAATTTTGTATTTTCTAAATAAGATATGCGCAGTGTACATAGGAATTTGTTCATAGTTTTTTTTTAAACTATAGTCTGGCCTGCCAAGGTCCTGAGGGACAGTGAATTGGCCCCCTGTTTAAAAAGTTTGAGGACGCCTGACTTAGTGATTAGTCTGAAAGGGGTATGACAGGGGTAAGCATAGATAATTAAAATCTGGTGCCTTGAGGAAACTTCTAGGGAATGAGCATATTCAGTGTTGATTGTGATGGTGGTTTCGTAGGTATATACATAAACCAGACTTATCAAATTGTGTAAGTTAAATATGTGCACTTTATTGTATGTCAAAGCCCAATAAAAACAGTACAAGAAAAAAGGTTTTAATACTGTTTGCAATACTTTTCTTCCTACCTTTTTGGTAAAGATGAGAATTAGAAATTTTTTTTTCCGAGTGATTTTTTTTGTGTGTGTGTGGGGGGAACAATTTGTATATGTTCAACTTTTTTCATAGCTTACCAGTTCTTTTTAATAAGTTATTGTTCTAGTAATTCCTAGAAGGAGAAAGAGAAGGATGCCATTTATCACAGAAATGATTGGATTGGATCATTACAGTGAATTTAGGTTCAAATGCCTTTTTAGTGATAAAACTTACTTAAGAGTTTTATGTAATCAAATTGGCATCTTTAATACAAATAAAAATTTAAATATTTAGAGTTTGGATTTTCTAGAATATTTGCTTAAAAACTTTTTTACTTTTCTGTCATTTCAGCTCTGGTTTAAATATCTTGTACCCAGGTGAAACTGAAATCAATAACTTACTTAAGCTGGTCTTAACAGAAGGTGAGAGTTATCCCATTAATTATCTAACACCATCCTTTTTTTGTCCCTAAGGAAATGACTGGCTATTAAGATAACTGATAGTTTTTTTCTTCATATCTGTTAACATATTCTTAAAATGTACCAGCATATATATTAATACTTCAGATTGAAAGTAGAAACTATGTTTTATATATCTTCAAATTTTATAAACCTCTGCCTCTACTGCTTAGCATAATTTATGGGGCTATAGATGTTTAGCAAATGTTTTAGAATAATGACTTCTTGGCTATTTCTTTTTTTTTGAGACAGCGCCTCAAGCTGTCACCCTGGATAGAGTGCTGTGGCATCACAGCTCACAGCAACCTCCAATTCCTGGGTTCAAGCGAGTCTCTTGCCTCCGCCTCCCAAGTAGCTGGGACTACAGGCACCCGCCACAATGCCCGGCAATTTTTTGGTTGCAGCCGTCATTGTTGTTTGGCAGGTCCGGGCTGGATTCGAACCTGCCAGCTTAGGTGTACGTGGCTGGCGCCTTAGCCTGTTAAGCCACAGGCGCCAAGCCTTCTTGGCTATTTCTAAGCCAGTTTTTTTTTCCTGCACATTCCCACTTTTTAAAGTTACACTAAACAGCAACAAAAGGTACTATATTAAAGACAGTTTGCATTTAAAAGCAATCATAAAGATATAGAAGTCACTTTTTTTTTATCAACAGAAGGTATATTCACTTCAATCAGGATGTGGATTAAAAAAAATCTGATCAGTTATAAAGTAGTTTTTGCTGCTGCTGTTTGTGTAAGTCCAGTTCTGTATGCCTGGTGCTTTTTTTTGCTGAACATGGTGGCTCATACTTGTAATTCCAACACTTTGAAGAATCACTTGAAGCCGGGAATTCAAGACCAGCCTGGGCAACATAGCAAGACACCATCTCATAAGAAAAGTAATAAGAAAAATTAGTCCAAGGGCAGGCACAGTGGCTCACGGATCCCCAGCACTCTGGGAGGCTGGGGCGAGTGGCTCGCCTGAGCTCACAGGTTCCTGCCAGCCTGAGCTAGGGCGAGACCCCGTCTCTAAAACTACCAAGGCATTATGGCAGGTGTCTGTAGTCCCCGCTATTTGGGAGGCTGAGGCAAGAGAATCGCTTGAGCCCAAGAATTTGAGGTTGCTGTGGGCACTGTGTTAAGGGCAACAGAGTAAAACTCTTGTCTCAAAAAAAAGAAAAGAAAAGAAAAATTAGGCCAGTGTGGTGGGACACACCTGTAGTCCCAACTACTTGGGAGGCTGAGGGAGGAGGATTCCATTAACCCAGGAGTTCAAGACTGCCATGATATGTGATCAAGCCGCTGCATTCCAGGCTGGGTGACAGAGTGACACTCTGTCTCTAAAAAAACAAAACAAAAAAAGAACAAAACCACTATCAGTTTTCTAAATGCCTTATCAAGGTGGTTTATGGAGCTTTGCTCTGTGTTAGGAGAGAGAAACAGTGGACTATCCCAGCTACGAGATGTGATCCTGACCAACTTAGCTGAACAGCTTCAAAACAACCGATTTGGTAGCGATGAAGATGATCATTACAGGTGACACTAGTTATATTATTCACTCCTAGTCTTTGCTTTGTGTTCTTCTAAGTCATTTATTTACATGTAAATGTGTTTCATCAACATCAGTATCCTGTTTTAGCTAATGTGATCACCAGCATGTTAAACCAAAAGCATAGACCAATTAAAAGATAATAAATTCCACAGTTGCCCTCAGAACCAATAATAACACATTTCAGTTTTACTGGTAGAATAATCTAGGCTTGGCGAAAGGGTCCTTAGCAGAAATAACCGATTTAAGAGATCTTGGTTCAGGGTGTGGTCCAAATTGCTGGCTTATGAGAGAGGCTGAGGATGTGTGTTAGAGCTTGTGAGGGGGAGGAAGGTGTAGATTTTCTGTGTTATTTATAAAATACTTTGACAAGGAGGTTGGGCGCCATTTTTTTTTAATTTTTTAATTTTGTATCTTCTATTGTCATCTCATACCAATTGTATAAACTTTATTCTATTATGAATAAACCATCAATATTTTCTTGTTACATTTTTCCTGCCTTTTAAAGACTAAATGATGAACTTTTACACTACATTCTGAAGATTGTTGTACGAGAATCCTGTATCTTAATCACCAAGTGCCAAACTGTCTCTAAAGATGATTTTCAAAAGCTCCTTTCAACTGTGCCTGTAAGTAAAAATGCATTTAATGAAAGCAAAATTATATTTAATGTCCTCGTTTTCATTTTACAATATTGAGAGGTGTGCTTACACACATACTTACTCATTTTACAAAGATAAACTTAAAATAATTTATGAAAATCAGTGTGTAACTGCTTATCCTAGAAACGTAGAGCTAGACAAGTCCACTTGAAATGCCTTTCCAAAGACTTTATCCCCCTTGCTTAAACTGCTTGATGCAATACATTTTCCAAATTTGGGTGTTTTTGTTTTATCGAGTGAGGGATTTTTTTCCCCCTATTAATTTTTAATTTAGCATTGTTTTCTAAACCATCAGTAGAGAATGATAGGAACCAAAAGATTCTTTTAAGGGCTTCCGTAGTATTCTGTAGTGAAGATGCATGTGAACTATTAAGAGGCAAAAATTCAAGCAAGTGTTCTGAATGATTAGTGAGGATTATATAGCAGAAGGCAGAAGGTTACAGTAAATGTGTCAAATCATGTATCAAAAGCCATGTGGAAATAAGTCACCTGAGAAACTAACTTGGTTTGCTTTCTGTACTTTCTCTTTTTCTTTTCTTTGTCAAAATCTTTTAAAAACATGAGGATAACATGCTCACTCTTTCAGTAGGGTTTAGATCATTTAAATGCCCTTATTTGTATTAAAGGCTGCATCCTCCTGCCTGCGCTATTTGATGGCAGTTCAGAATCACCTACTCAGTAACACTATTTTGATTAAACCTGATGAGAATGATGACAGTGACAACTCCTTGCAGGGAGAAACATTGAAGGTACAGGTAAACACCAAGCTTTATTTTAACAATGCTTTCTATCCAGTGTGTAAAGCAGCTTAATTGGCTAAATTTCTGTGTATTATGATGTCAGAATTCACCTTGTGGCTTATATTCTTGTGTGAGGTAACATGAGGCCAGTCATTGTATAGATTCTTATGTCATTGCGCAGTGGTCACCATATTTGTGACACTCTCATAATGTGTCATCCATGTGCTCCTGTCAATCTTTTTGTGCCTTTGTTTATTTCCATCTTCTTTTAAGAACTATATAATGTGGCACTTACAAGTGATCTCATATGCACCTGGAAGTTATAAACATAAATAAATATATATTATCCATCCATAAATAAATCTGGGAGCAGAGCATTTTAAATAATGTTGACATTTTGGATGGTTTATTATGTTGTCTTTATTCTAATAATTTTTAAAAGGTGATAATTTTCTCTCAATCTTTGTATTGAGTAGTTTCTAAACCTATAGTTCATTTTCATTTTCTATAATTATTTTTAAATTAGCTTCTGTGTAAACTTAAGAATTTGTTCCCACATGATAATTTATAGCATCCAAAGATTTTTTTATAACTGTGGTTGTTATAATTTTGACAGATGCTCAAGGCTGTTGTTTGTATTGTTCTTCAGAATTTCATCTTTGTGGGAAAATTAGAGAAATCAATAAGAACTTTATTTTTCCTTAAAATGTTGCCTTAAACACACCAAAAAGTTAACCAAGGAAGCCACAGTGAAAGATAAAAGCCATTATAGTTTGCTTTTTTTATTCCTTTATGTATATGTACAATTTAAAGCAGACATTTGCTAGTTCAGATTTTTGAGTTTATCTCATTATATAATCAGTTTTTTTTGTTTGTTTTGTTTTGTTTTTTTAAGAGGGAGCCTGAAGCTGTCACCCTGGATAGAGTGCTGTGGCATTACAGCTCACAGCAACCTCCAATTCCTGGGCTCAAGCGAGTCTCCTGTCTCCACCTCCCAAGCAGCTGGGACTACAGGCGCCCACCACAACGCCCGGCCAGTTTTTGGTTGCAGCCGTCATTATTGTTTGGCGGGCCTGGGCTGGATTCGAACCGGCCAGCTCAGGTGTACGTGGCTGGCGCCTTAGCCCGCTGAACCACAGATGCCGAGCCTATATAATCAGTTTTTAAACAAGAAGATGTGTGCAAATTTTTAATTTAAGTTGATAATGTTTATTGAACTTCTCTTGCCTTAGATAGGTAAGGACATGAGTAAAAAGGGACAATAACATCTTCCTTGTAAAGTTGAAAGCTCTGCAAATAGCTGGCACTTTGCTGCCACATGGTATGGGGTCAGTAGATGATTACTCATGTCGTTAGTATGACTGAAATCACGAATCATCTTGTCTAATCACTTCAGAGTTCCTTTTCTCTTAATGATAAAAAAAAATTTATAATGCTAAAAAAACCCAAATTCAACAATAAAGTAAAACAGTTTCTTTTTCTATTTGAAGGTTAAATTTTATAACTTCAACCACAAAAATAAATATAAAGACTCTTAGTAAAGGCCAAATAGTTGTCTAGTATTTCTGGGGGAAAAAAAATACAAAAACACACAGTATCACCTAAAGAGTTAGTTTGGTTGTATCTTTTTAATAGAAAATAATTGTAAACTAAATATTTCTATGGTGTTAACTAGTGTTTCTTAACACATTATTTAGTTTTTGTCCTCTCATGAACACTCCAATAGTTATTTTTAATGTTTAATAGCCCATAACTGCCTGCTACTTTGATTTTTTTTTAACATGCCTGATTTTAAGTATAATGGGTTTAAGACATTAAGTAAAAGGTCACTTGTACTGTTTCAAAATGTTGTGTTTCTGTCTCATTTTATTCACCGCCTATACATGCACCTTTTACTGTTCTGTTTTTCTCTTTAGCTATCCTCATAGCACCCAAGGCAACCTTCCACCTGGACAGTTTCTGGGCTGGCCACCAGGAGCTCTCTGTGCTGGATGGGATGGGAGCTAGGCCTTTTCTCCTAGGGACTCAGTGTGTTCCCTGTGAAATGCTGTGTATTTCTGTCAGCACTCCAGACCTTGGCCTCCCAAGTCAAATTGCTACTTGCCATCCTCGCAGAATTTACTGCTTTGGGCTTATTCTGGCCACTTCATTATTTCATTTGGAAATGCATCATTAAATACACCATTTCATGTTGTCATTGTGAGTGTATGTTCATCACAGAGCTTAAAAATAATATTATGATATTTTCTACCTAGGAGCTAAAGGTCAGTATTTTGGCTCTTGCCACCCAAATCCTGACTGGATGTGATGAAGTGTTGGAAATGCTACAGCAGGTCACAACTGCCCTCATAAATAGTGACATAGCAGACCGTGAGCAGAGGTGAGGAAATGGATTGTGGACTGTGACCTGCTGCCCTTCAGGAAGAAAAAATTGCTTATGAAAGTGAGATCTCATGAGAACAGAATAGAGAGAAATTAATTTAGTGTAGAGGAATTTTGTGAGAATAGGTCAAAATGGCAAATGTTTCAAAGCCAAGTACAATCGAACTCTTTAAAGTGCTTTTAGATGAGATTTGGCCAACAGCCATCAAGGTTGTAGAGGACAGCCTCATCTTTGACATTTGGGACTTCTGCTGCCACCACTCCCAAATTGGCCTTTCCTTTAATTATTGAGCTTAGCACCACATGTATTTACTTTCCTCATGATAAGAAAAATGAGAGGCTGGGATGAAGAACAATGTAATCCAGACAAGCACAGCCCTGGGGCTTAGTGAGACATAGTGCGGTCTAATGGGAGAGCCTGGGAGACTGATGTCTGTTTCTGATTCCAACACCAATATCTGGAGGAAGCTAGGGAATTTACATAGCACATTTCTTTCTGCATATCTTACTTCTTCTGGCAGAGGACAGTGATATTAAGAATGTTATTTTAAAGACAAATTGAAAGTTAACCTGCTTAGATTAGTTAAAATTATAGAAACAGAAAGTAGAATGGTAGTTACAAGGGGAAGTGGGGGTGGGGAATTACTGCTTAACGGGTATAGAGTTTTGGTTTTACCAAATGAAAAAAGTTATGGAGGTGGATGGTGGTGATGGTTGCACAATATTATTTATATTTAACACAGAAAATGGTTAAGATGGGCCAGGCATGGTGGCTCACACCTATAATCCCAGAACGTTGGAAGGCTGAGGCAGAAGGATCACGTAAGGCAGGAGTTTGAGGTTACAGTGAGTTATGATGACACCACTGCCTTCCAACTTGAGTGACAGAGCAAGGCCCTGTCTCTAAAAAAAACAGAGAGAAAAAGCTAAGTTGGTAAAGTGTATATTATGTTTATTTTATTAAAGTAAAAAGAATTGGGGCGGGGGGAAGCCTGCCAGCCTCTGTGTGTCCCAGATGATCCTCAATTTCTCTAGGCCAGAAGTGGATTTCACAGCAATGGGAGGTGATCAGGGTTGTAGCCATTCACTTTCTCCTCTTCAGAGACTCAGTGCAGCACAGTGACCAGCAGCCCCAGGGGTAAGGGATCTTTACAGGTAGTAACTACCCAGAGTAGCCATTGGCATTTTAGAACCCATTTGTAAAGTGATTGGAAGGAGCTATGAAATGCACTGTGTAAAATCTTTTTTGGTAAAAGTCACATATTAAAGGTGAAATCCATTAGGAGCATTCTGTTCTTCCCCTCTCCCTCAGTGGTAGAAGGTGGGAAATTGTGAACTAAATTGCTCTAACTGTAAGTGTTTAACTAGTTTAAGGAGATGGGTTAGTTGCTTCTTCACATATTTGGGCATTGCTGAGGCTGTGTGTTTTTTTGAACTTTTTATAGGTTAAAAGGCTTGGAACAAGTTACTAAGGCTACTATGCTTGGTCACCTTCTTCCAGTGTTACTGACCTCCCTGATGCATCCAAATTTACAGACTCTGATCATGGCCGATGCCCTGATGCCTCAGCTAGTGCAGCTGGTACTGTATACCAGCCAGGTATGATCCTTGGCATGCCAGAGCGAACTCCTTTTGGACCCACCTGCTTCACAATGAGGCTGTTTGTTTTTCCTGAAGGCAGAATGAACATAACCCTATCTTTCAGAAACCAAGGGAAATAATTAGAGAATGAAGAAAAATATCATGTCATTAATAATAACCTGGAATATTAAAGGAAAACATTTTGTTTGTTTGACTAAAATACTTACTGCAGTCTTTTAGGAAGTGTTCATTGCTGATTAGCTATAAAAATGCTAATATACAATGCTGCTAAAAACGTATCATTATATTTCATCTCCGAAATCCTTGCCAGCTAAGAGTAATATAAATGATGTGTTCCTTACTAAGAGATGCACTAGAAAATGAATGAGTGATTGAATGAATGAATGATGTGTTCCAGTCTAGCATTAAATAAAATAAGTGGCATTATTTAGTGAAGGAGGGCAGACCAGGATTGTAAAAAGGTGATTCAAGGGATAATTCTAAACTTGACTCTTTTACCATCCAGATAACTGACAGTAAGCACTTTAAAACATGGTGGTTTTGTGTTTCAGACGGCTTTGCTGCTTAAAACCCAGTGTCCAGTTTTTGCTGAGGTGGGCTGTTCCCCAGGTAGTACATCAGACCAGAAGTGCAGGATGTTCCCTGATGAGAGGTAATGGATGCTACTTCTTGCAGAAACCCTGTTTTTTTCTTTCTTATAAAAGCCTAGTATTCTTTTTTACAATAGTGATTATTAGCAAGGATTATAAAACTGGGTAAAGAAAAAGACTTTAGATTCAGAATTTTAGAGAACTATAGGACTGCTTTGTAGAAACTGATTAGAATAAATTTCTCCATGGATCAATAGATTAGTTCAAAATTGCCTTGAAATTCTCAGCTTGGTGCCTGTGGCTCAAGGGGCTAAGGCGCCAGCCTCATAGACTTGGGCTGGCAGGTTCAAATCCAGCCCAGGCCCACCAAACAACAATGATGGCTGCAACCAAAAAGTAGCTGGGCGTTGTGGTGGTGCCTGTAGTCCCAGCTACTTGGGAGGCAGAGGCAAGAGACTTACTTTGAGCCCAGGAGTTGGAGGTTGCTGTGAGCTGTGATGCAACAGCACTCTACGCAAGGTGACTACTTAAGGCTCTGTCTCAAAGAAAAAAAAAGAAATTCTCATACACTAATGGTGAGTTTATAAAATATTAAGACATTCACAGTTTGTTTCTTTTTTTTCTTTTTCTTTCTTTCTTTTTTTTTTTTTTTGAGACAGAGTCTCACTTTGTTGCCCTCGGTAGAGTGCCATAGCATCACAGCTCACAGCAACCTCCAACTCCTGCGTTTAGGCTATTCTCTTGCCTCAGCCTCCCTAGCAGCTGGGACTATAGGTGCCTGCCACAACACCCAGCTATTTTTTTGTTGCAGGTTGGCTGGGGCCAGGCTTGAGCCTGCCACCCTCGGTATATGGGGCCGGCGCCCTACGTACTGAGCCAGAGGTGCCACTCTCTTTTTTTTTTTTTTTTGAGACATAGTCTCATTTTGTCACCCTCAATAGAGTGCATTACAACTCACAGCAACCTCAAACTCTTGGGCTCAAGCAATTCTCTTGTCTCAGCCTCCCCAGTAGCTATAATTACAGGCACCTGCCACAATGCCCAGCTATTTGTGGAGACAAGGTCTCCATCTGTCTGAGGCTGCTCTTGAACCTGTAAGCTCAGGCAATATACCCATCTCAGCCTCTCAGAGTGCTGGGATTACAGGCATGAGCCACCATGCCAGGCCGGTTTGTCAGTTTCTTAAAAAGTTAAACATATACCTATTGTATAACCCAGCCATTCCACTTTGAAGTATTCACAAATGAAAAAAGAAAGCATAGGTACTTTACAAAGACTTGTATGTTAAGGTTTTATAACAGCTTTAGGTAGAATAGTCCAAAACTGAAAACAGTCCAAATGTCCATCATCTGGTGAATGGATAAACAAATTGTTATATATCCAAACAATGGAGCCTTAGTCAGCAATAAAAAGGAAAGAACTGTTGTCATATGCAACAACATGGGCGAATGTCAGAATACTTACGCTGACTGAAACAAACCAGGTCTCTTTAGATCACATACCATATGACTCCGTTTATATAAAACTCTAGAAAATGCAAACTAGTCTGTAGTGACAGGAAAGAAGTGATTGCTTAGGGGAGGAATGGAGGGATTAAAGAGGATGAAGGAAATTTCATAGATATATACAAATGTCTAAACTGACTAAGTTGTATGCTTTAAATATGTCAATCGTGTTTTATTAAAGCTGTCTTTTTAAAAGCGTAAGTATTCTGACATTCACCCATGTTGTTGCATATGACAACAGTTCTTTCATTTTTTTCTCTGACTAGGACTCCATTATTTGGATATACAACAATTTTAAAAACTGATCAGAAAGGATTTCCTAGGTCTCTCTAGAGTAGTATGCTAGTTAACTGTGCTTTTTGCAGCTATGAAAACTTAAATCTGTGCTCCCCAGCACTGTCAGCCATAACCACTGATTGTTACTGAGCACTTGTAATATGGCTAATGTGACCTACAAACTGAATTTAAAATTTTATTTTATTTTATTTTATTTTTTTGAGACAGAGCCTCAAGCTGTCACCCTGGATAGAGTGCCGTGGCATTACAGCTCACAGCAACCTCCAATTCCTGGACTCAAGCGAGTCTCCTGCCTCCGCCTCCCAAGTAGCTGGGACCACAGGCGCCCACCACAACGCCCGGCCATTTTTTGGTTGCAGCTGTCATTGTTTGGCAGGCCCGCCAGCTCAGGTGTACGTGGCTGGCGCCCTAGCCCGTTGAGCAACAGGCGCCGAGCCTTTATTTTATTTAAATTCAATTTATTTGCTGGGCACAGTGGCTCACGCCTGTAATCCTAGCCCTCTGGGGCACTGAAGCAGGTGGATTGCTTGAGCTCACAGGTTTGAACCGGCCTGAACTATAGTGAGACACCGTCTGTAACAGTAGTTGAGCATTGTGGCAGGCGCCTGTAGTCTCAGCTACTTGGGAGGCTGAAGCAAGAGAACAGCTTGAGCCCAAGAGTCTGAGGTTGCTGTGAGCTGCAACCCCACGGCCATCTACCAAGGGTAACAAAGTGAGACTCTGTCTCAAAACAACAACAAAACTGTATTTATTTATTTATTTATCTATTTATTTGCTCTGTCACCCTGGGTAGAGTGCCATGGCATTGCCATAGTTGGTAGCAATCCTCTTGCATCAGCCTCCTGAGTAGCTGGGTCTGTAGGTACCTGTATGACACTCAGATAGTTTTTCTTTTTTCTTTTTTTTTTTTGAGAAGGGAGGGATAAGATGCAAATATAGTGTCTAACAACAACAGCAAACACTCTTAACTATAGGAATTTTTTTAATGTTTCTGATTGCCATTGATACTGAGCATTTAAAAGCCACAATGTTGTCATGCTGCATGCTGTGGCAAATTAAAGGGCAATTTCCTAACCTTTGATATTTTTCTTTTCTTTCTTTTTTTTTTTAAATTTATTTTTTCCAGTGGTAAGACAATTAGTTTACAGAAAAGAATATAGAAAACACTAAAGCTCCTGGTAGAGAGAGAGAACTCAAGTGGGGAGAGAAAAGCTCTCTCTATTTCTCTCCCGGTCTTTCCCCGTCTCCCCTTTTAGGCTTTTAGTCTTGGGGTATATATAGGTGTATGGGTTCCTTGGCCAGGAAACAAATGAACACAGTCCCTTCGCCAGGGGCAAGGTGAATGAATGTATCAATGAATGGACACAGTCCATTCATGGGATTGAGGCCTAGGAAATTTACATGAAATTGACCTAGGCATAGGAAATGGGGGTTCCACATTTAGTCATAAGTGTGAAGTGAAGGAGACACCAAGGCACAGGTGTCTCCTTAGCAGTTGTCCAGCCTTTTTGGCTATTGGAGCCTCCGGTGGGGGTTGGAGGTCCACCTCCTTGCCTGTCATCCAGCCCGCTGGGTCTTCAGCTGGCTGCCGCAGCACTGATACCACCAAGGAGGAGGCAGGGTATTTTTCTATGTTTACATTATTTTTTCTGTCTTTGCTGCTAAGCTAAATCATTTTCCTTTTCTGTGTTTTAGAATGCTAGAAGAGAAGGAAGAGCCAGGCTTTCTCACTGGTTTAAAGATTCCTGCACCATGGGCTGCTGGAAAAACTGTGGAAACAGTTCACCCCGTCAGAGACAACTATAAATTTAAAGAAACTGTCCATATTCCGGGAGCTCGCTGCCTGTATCTTAGATTTGATAGCAGGTGCTCGTCACAATATGACTATGACAAAGTAAGCGCTGGTTCTACCTCCAATAAGCTGATTTCTTAGATGCTTCTTATTTTTCTTTGCTGCTGTTCACCATTCTTGACTTATTTCCGTCAGCAGATTTATCTCTAGGGAATACTTTCCTAAGATAATATCTTAAAGCATAGTGATTAAGGGAGTTAAGGAAACACCACCTCAGCGGTCTGAGAACAATATTTTAATGACAGTTGGAAGTGTTCTTTGTAAGCTTTGAAATGTTTAGATCTGAGTCGAAGGAAATGTTCCTTTCAGTACATTTCCCTCTGTGCCTGAAATTCCTACAGATGTATGATATCCATTTACCTAGAAAGGTCTCACTGACCAATTCTTGGGACTTCTCATGTATCTTTTGGGGAAAAATGGCATTTTAGAAGTGTTTTAGATGTGCTGGGCTCTTACTTATATACCTTTAAATATTTGTTCTTTTTTGCCATTACCTCAGTCCCCACATAGATTTTGAGGAAGAGTAGTTTCCAGGCTGGTGGCTTAACAGTTATAAATAAAAGGAATCCTTTTAAAAGTTGAATTATTTTCTTCTAGTTATAACTTCTAGTTGAATTGCAAGCCATCATGTTGAACTTATAAGGAAAGGCTAGTGAAGTCAGGATATGTGACGTATAAAAGAACAACTGGAGGATTATCTAATGGCTTTGTACAGACTATTTTTATGTAGCTTGTTAGCTGTCTTATTTTCTCTCTCCCTGTGAGCTCTGTGAAGGCAAATGGTCTTAAATCCTATCGGGAGGTTTTAGGTTAAAAATAAAGGACTTTTTTTTTTTTTAGAGACAGAGTCTCACTTTGTCACCCTTGGTAGAGTGTCGTGGCATCACAGCTCACAGCATCCTCCAACTCCTCAGCCTCTCAAGTAGCTGGGACTACAGGCGCCCGCCACAACACTCAGCTATTTTTTTCGTTGCAGTTTGGCCAGGGCTGAGTTCGAACCCGCTACCCTTGGTATATGAGGCCAGCACCCTACTCAACTGAGCCACAGGCACCACCCAAAAAAATAAAGAACTTCTTTTTTATATATATATATTTATTTTTTATTTTTCATTTTTTTTTGCAGTTTTTGGCCAGGGCTGGGTTTGAACCCGCCGTCTCTGACATATGGGGCTGGCGCCCTACTCCTTTGACCCACAGGTGCCACCCCAAAATAAAGGACTTCTTAACTGAGCATACTGTACATGTACTTTACTAGGCAGGTTACAGAATCCTTTTCCCCAGTTTTTAAGACCTGAAGATTCCTAGATGTCTGGAAGGGTTTGACTTGTCCCCAAAACTTTGCTAGAAGCAAGAAAGTAGGAAATGATCTTTGGTGGGTCTTTCAAAAAATACATCTCCAAGCATCAGTCTACCCTGGTGAATAGTTCCTGGCATATACTACCCCTGTTTCTTAACACCAGGAGAGTAACTATTTAATATGGAAATTGTGGAGGTTACCATTTTAGTTGGTGTCATTTGGTTTCTCCTTTAAAACAGTAATTTGCTCTATCAGCATCTATTTGTGCCTAAAAAAAAAAATAATAATTTGCATTTCTGATGTACACTAACTTATGCCTGCAATAGACATTAATTTTAAATGATGGAGCACAAAGAGGCTTACAACATGGATAAAAGTACATTTACTTTTCCAGTGATCCCTGGCTGGTGTCAGCAAAAGGTCCAAAAGGGTAAGAAGTCACAAAACGATAAGTGTCCAGGGCTAAAGATGGAGCTTTTAGATCTGAACTTAGAGGCAGTGAGAAGCAGCCAAAGTGCATTAGAGCTAGGGTTTGGTATTTACAGAAGCCAGAGCTTTATTTTTCCTTTGGAAGTATTTGAATGTCAAATGAGCTATAAATGTTTCTCCTACATATTGGAAAGTTGGTCTGTTAGTTATAAATGAATAAGAAAATACTGATACATGAAAACTGACCCAAGAAGCAGCAGCCCCTTTCTGGCCCAAATTTATATCATTTTCTTTTTATACATTAAGCAACATTCTAGGAATATGTGGCTTATTTTTAATTTGTTGCATTTTTAAAAATCTTTATTTATTCATTGATTCTTTTTGGTGCTTTTGTTGCTGTGTTAGATATAATCATCTTTCTATCTGTATTTGCTCATTGTATTAATTTGGGGGAGACTTTAAGGGGTCAAACTATACCTGTTATTAATGATTTATATGTTATTAGGTAGAATTAAAATAGCTATTAATGGTGGTGACTGTGGCTCAAAGGAGTAGGGTGCCAGCCCCATATGCCAGAGGTAGCGGGTTCAAACCCAGCCCTGGCCAAAAAATAAATAAATAAATAAAATAGCTATTAATATTTCAAAAACAGGGTGGCGCCTATGGCTCAAAGGAGTAGGGTGCTGGCCCCATATACTGGAGATGGTGGGTTCAAACCCAGCCCTGGCCAAAAAAAAAAAAAACTGCAAAAAAAAAAAATTTCAAAAACATTTATATACAATAGCTGCAAATAACTATTTTAATGTCCAGTCCCCAAGCAAATTAGAGTGGGGTAATGTAAATAGTATGCTTTTTATTTTAATGACTGTTATTACTATATGGCTGCCCAATAAATACCAATACTGATTGTATCCAAATTTTTATCAGTTATACCTAAAAAAATCAGGAAAGATTAATTGTAATGATACCAGTGCCTGGTTATAAATGTATTTTTAAACAGATTTTTTTGCAACCTTTTTATTTGTAGATGTTGTTTTTGTTTTTCTTTTACAGTCTAACAGTATATTTTCTGTTTTGAAGTTGGTGATATACGCGGGGCCTAACACAAACAGTAGGAAGGTTGCTGAGTATGGAGGCAATACACTGGGATATGGCAGCCGTAGTGTCTTAGGAACTGGTTGGCCGAAAGACTTGGTGAAGGTATGGTATTTAGTCATAACCGCGTCCTAGTAAAGAAAAATGTATTTACAATCCTCACAGGTCTGATTACTAAATATAATTCCAGAAAACATTTGCCATGGGGGCTTTTGTTGAGATGAGGCTACCTTGCTAGTCTTCTCAGCTCACTCCTTCTATTTAGAATGATCCTCCTTCAGTACTCAACCCTGAGCCAGTAAAAAAATAAAAAGAAAAACAAAACAGAATGATCCTCCTTATAGAACATCAGATCCCTATTCACTCTGGAGTCCCTTGCACGGTTTAGTCCATGGACAGAGGTTTTCATAGCATTTCCTCATTGTCCATTAAAAGGGCTGCTAGTTCTTCCAGCCCACTATCCTTTTGACAGGTAGCCTAGAACCCCAGAACCATTACAGTTTAAAAGTATTGGGTGAATGTGTTCAGATATATTTGGGCCTTTGAAGAAAAAATAGTGATCCATTCCCAAATTCATGAAATTAGGCCCAAGCTTTATAATCTGAGCCCTCAAGCTATTTACTGCCAGTTTGTCTAGAATATGAATATGAACTGAAATGACCATTCAAACCCCCAAATGTCTCCAACGTCTGTTCCCAGAGCTTTTATTTCACACACATTATGTACCCTCTTTAATTCAGCCATAAACAGCAAGTTAACTCAAGGGGTGCAGTCTGGGTACACTCAGATCCAAATCAGCACAGAACTTTGTAATTGCTCTCTGACTTGCTGCCTTTTGTTTCTTATTCATGGAGTTGGTTCTTTAATGTGCACCAAGGTCTTGAAGCACTCAGTACTGGTTGTTTGCTTGCCTTGTTGACATGACTGAGATGGAGAAGAGACCAGGGAAGAGCAGAAAGAATCGAAATCTGAAAACTTTATTAGAAGTTGCACTCAAGATTTGATTAATCTTTACTTTGATCCTGCTTTGGGGCAATCGTGGTCCATTTTGCTGATCCTTGTCCCAAAGACTGGTCAAACGAGATACCTAACAGGCTGGTATATAAGGCAGGGGATGGAAATTAAATCAAAAATCAAACCTGTAGTCCTTTCAAATTCTCTGAAATTCATTGCTTTCTTATAAATTTTATGTCTTGTTTGTTAAAGTACATTTTCCCCCCCCTTAAATTTTAAGGTGGAAGGAGATACAGTCACCTTCTCCTTTGAAATGAGAAGTGGCCGTGAACACAACACTCCTGATAAAGCTATGTGGGGCTTTGCTTGCACAGTTCGCGCTCAGGTACTTGCATCTAACCACTGCTATGGGCAAGATAATGTACTTTCTGCTATGTGCCTTGTGTACATCTATTGTATTTGCCTGGGAAACAGAGCAAAATATGAGTTACTGGTTCATTCACATCTTCCATTTAATAGTAGTAAACTACTAGTAGTTAGCAGAAGTTTTATAGAATAAAACTAACCTAAGTCCATCAGCACAGACATAATCCATTGCTGGGGGCTCCATCTTCAATGTGTGGGGAGGCAACCTGACTCTAGCTTTATTCGATAGGTCAAAGAAGATTTGAACACTTACTAGAAGTAAGCACTTAGATTCTGGATTTTAAGAGTTACAAGAGGCCAGGGGTGGTGGCTCACTCCTGTAATCCTAGCACTCTGGGAGGCCAGGGCAGGAGGATCTCTTCAGCTCAGAAGTTGGAGATCAGCCTGAGCAAAAGCAAAAACTCTTTCTCTACTAAAAACAGAAAAATTAGCCAGGCATTGTGGTGGGTACCTATAGTCACAGCTACTCAGTAGGCCAAGGTAGGAAGGATCACTTGAACCAAGGAGTTTGAGGTTGCTGTGAGTTAGGCGGAGGCCACAGCACTCTAGCCTGGGCAACAGAGTGAGATTTTGTCTCAAAAAAGAGTTGTAAGAGTTCTGCTAACCCCTCTAGTTGCCTGATTTTAAAAACATACTTTGAACTTAGAGGTTGTTTACGTTTAACCAAGTGAAGGCTCCCCAGAGTGGAATCATCTGCTAGAATGTAAGCTCCATGAGAGCAGGGTCTATGGTTTGTTCTCTGATGTATATCAGGCATGTAGAATACTGCTTGGTACACAGAAGGCACTCAATAAATATTTCTTAAGTGAATTCAGTATAGTCACACTTTGAGTACAGGTGAGAAAACAAAATAGTGATTTATACTTACTTAGGCATGACAGAGAGAATGCTCTAAAAAATCTGGGCTTCTGATGTGATTTGTACCTTTTCTGATACAGAGTCTTATGAGCTATTTTCTCCCCAGAATTGTGTTGAGACTTCACTCTGCAGCCATTCCAGTGCCACCATCTAGAGATGATGTCGGGTGCTGTGCCTGTGTCCCATAGCAGTGGGGCTTGGTGCTGCTCTATGAAACCCTGTGGTTGGGGACCTGCAGTGTGGCGCAGCACTGGGTGAAGCGCTCTGCCAGTGTCCACTGACCAGTGTGGTTTACGTTGTAGGAGTCTTCGGAGGATGTCTCAGGAGGCTTGCCCTTTCTGGTAGACCTGGCTTTAGGTCTGTCTGTGTTAGCTTGTTCCATGTTAAGAATCCTGTACAATGGACCAGAAATTACCAAAGAAGAAGAAGCCTGTCAGGAGCTATTGCGGTCCAAACTTTTACAAAGGTAACAAAAAGGTTCAAACTGAGCTAGTATTCCCCACAAAGGAAAAGGGACTATGTGGAAAAGTACTGTTAGTACATTTCCCAGCTGATTATGCCTACTGCCTGACAATCTCCTGGGTGTCATTGTGTCTAAGAAATAAGATGAAATTTCCCCCTAGTGCTTTCTAGCCCTTCATGGAATTTCAAATTACATCCTTGAATCACATAAGCTTTGCTCCAGCTCAGTTATTATATAATTAAATTGAATGATCCCCCAAAGGATGGGCAGATGTATGAGAAAACAAACATAGCAAAACATTTATTGTAGAATCTAGACACCAAGTTTATAGATTGTTAACCATGTAATTCTTTCAACTTTTCTGTATGTTTAAAAGTTTTTATAATAAAATGTTGGGGAGGAGGTAGATTCCCAAAGATGTGCTTTCATATAATGCTCATTTTTCTTTCACTTCTGGAGAAAGTTTGATGAATAAATATGTAACCTGGAATGTGATCCTTTGTGATTGATGTATCGTAAACTTCAAGTGCCTTTCCAGTGTTAAGTGAAGAGCCTCTTTTCTGTCTGCCCAGGTGCCAGTGGCAGGTGGAGGCCAATGGTGTGATCTCCCCTGCCCTTACTCCGAGTCCCTCTCCACTGCCTCTGACCATAGAGGAAGACAGAGAATTCACCTACCCCTCTGATGTCCTCGTGCCTCCTGTTGGGAACTACTTTGATCTTCCCCGGATCAGGCTGCCTCCAGGAATCATGATAAAGCTCAGGGAAATTTCTGGGCGTGCTAGACCTCAATTTAGACCAAGTATAAAGTATGTTGCTATGTCGCATTTTACTTTTCCCAATGAAAAAAGAAATGGTTGAACAATTGAAGGGGATGTATTTCTTTTCGTGATCTAGTAAATGAACCTTAATTTTATATTTACTGCATGAATGTTAGCTGAGTATTCTGGATACACCAGATAGTATTCCAGATTAGCAGTTTTCAAAACCAGCAGCATTTGTATCACCTGGGAACTTTGTTAGTTCTTAAACCCCATTTCATACCTATTGAATCAGAAACTGAGAACGGGCTCGGTTATCTGCATTTTAACACGTTTCCCATGTAATTCTGATGCATGCTGAAGTTTGGCAGGTTCTAGGTTTTTCTTTTTTTTTTTTTTTTTGGTTGCAGCCGTCATTGTTGTTCGGCGGGTCCTGGGGCTGGATTCGAACCCGCCAGCTCAGGTGTACGCGGCTGGCGCCCCAGCCCACTGTGCCACAGGCGCCGAGCCAGGTTTTTCTTATTACCAGGAGTCAGCCTCCGGTTTCTATAGAGTCTAGATATATGTCTTTTTTTTATGCCAAAAGAGATGGCGTGGGGTCTTTTATCTAGAATGTGAAGTCTATAGTTAGAAATGTCTTTGTGATATTCTTGCTTAAAGTCTGTTTTGCAGACTGCCTCTACCTTCTGCAGCAAAATTGCCTCCTGAGGCAAAATTGGCCATTACAGAGAGAAAATTTTAAATTTTAGAAAATAGATGAAATTTAAAATGAAATAAATGCAGAAAACACTATTGTTTTTAGTCCAATACCCATATGTATTGAATACTGCAAGTTATAATACTGTATAACTAGGGGATAAATGGTTCTAAAGATCTTTTTTTTAATCCTTAGCCCTATTTTATCTCTAATATGACTCCAGCTCAAAACATATCAATCATAGAAATTGAAGTCTCTTTAATTTTGATTTTCAGCTTTATCAGCCAATGTCCATTTTATCAATTAATAAACTAAATTATTTGCCAACTTAAGACTCTCACAATGTCTCTTACTCTATTGTAGTAGGAGATGTGGTGAATATTTAATAGATATTTAAATCAAAGCCCACATTCTTTAACCTATAAAATACAGTATTGGGAAACTGAAAGCATGGCACGTATCTGACTAATTTCTATTCTGGTCACAGAGAAGTGATTCAGCCAGATGTGATGGAGGAAATGGTGGTGTCTTGTGTTATTAAGCACTTGAACTTGGTTGATGCACTGCAGTCCTTAATAAATTTCCAGTATCAAGAAGAACATGCTGAGGAATATGATTTATTGTGTAAAATTATGGGAGAGACCTTTAAGAAACTCAATGCCATGGAGAGACAGCTGCAGGTAAATGAAAGATAAGACAATTATATTTGTCTTGTAATTGTTAGAAATCATTTCTTTCCTTGAAATATAAGGAAGTTTAAAATGTAACCTAAGGCTGGCACAGTGTCTCACACCTATTATCCTAACACTGTGGGAGGCCGAGGCAGCAGGAGTTTAAGATCAACCTGAGCAAGAGTGAGACCCCGTCTCTTCTAAGAAAAATAGAAAAGACTAGCCAGACCTAATGGCACATGCCTGTAGTCCCAGCTGGTTGGGAAGCTGAGGCAAGATCACTTGAGCCCAGGAGTTTGAGGTTGCAGTGAGCTATGATGCTACAGCACTCTATCCAATAGAGTGGGACTCTGCCTCAAAAAAATAAAATAGGCCGAGCAGTGGCTTATGCCTATAATCCCAGCACTTTGGCAGGCCAGTCACTCAGGTGGATCACCTAAGCTCAAGAGTTTGAGACCAGCCTGAGCCAGAGCAGACCCTGTCTCTAAAAATTAGCCAGGTATTGTGGTGGGTACCTGTAGTCCCAGGTACTTGGGAGGCTGAGGCAAAAGAATCACTTGTGCCCAAGAATTTGAAGTTGCTGTGAGCTATGATACCAGGCATTCTACCCAGGGTGACCAGTGAAACTATGTCTCAAATAAATAAATAAGCAAATAATTTAAAAAAGTAATCTAAATTTTACACAATTACTATTATGACTACAATTTCCAAATTTATAGATTGTACTTGTTTTTATCTTGCATCTACATATACATTGTTTTATTTTAATTTGTCAGAGTGTTGCAGAACTAGAACAGAAGTGGCAAAGTGAAGTTGAGGATGCCATGCAGGGGAAACTGGAGAACAACATGCCTTTCTTTTATGATTACCATTTTAACGAGGTGAGCAAAGTATGTGATTTTGCACTGGAGAATTACTATTTATATAGCAAAGGTATATATTGTGTGGGTAGAGGCAAAATAAACATGGCACATTCCAAAAATACACCCATTCTTTAAGAGGTTAAATGATTGTCTTTGACTTTTGACAGCTAAAAAAAGTTAAATGGAAATTGATTAAATCGACATGCCAATATATAAATGATTGATTATTCATCAAGTTGTTTTTCTACAGATTGTTTTATACTATTAATCAGTTTTAAAAAGTCTAAAGAAATTGTCATCATTGTTAAGTTTTGCTTTCAAGTCTTAAAAAACAAAAACCAAGTAGAATTATAAACCATGAAGAAATCCCTAGAAAGCAGCAAGTGCTGTTTTTAATCATTTAAAATATCAAATAATAGCTTATAGATGTGCTTCAGGCATAGAAATATGGACCAAAGGTAGTGATTTTTCCCTGAAATTTTCTGTTCCTTTTAAAATATGTACAGTAAAAGTTGGGTTTTGCAGATTCTGCATACCATCTTTTCTTGATTTTTCCTTCTTTAGAACAAAATGAAAGAACTAGAACTTTTGTGTTCAATGAAAGAAGTCTCCTTTGATGGAAATGATCTTGAAAACATGGTCCTATCACTGAGGTTAGTGATGTTAATAACTATTAAGGCTAATTTATCACCTTGATGCTCAAAACAAATTGTAAAAGTATAGTCTCTTAATAGGTTTTTTAAAAACACTGTGCAAATTCACAATTTCAAGGATATGGGAACAACCCAAATGCCTGTTAATACATGAGTAGGTTAATAAAATGTGGTATTTGTATACTACAGAGTACAACTCAGCCATTAAAAAAAAAAAAAAAAAAAAAGGTTATCTAGTATCTTTTGTATCAACCTGGATGGAACTGGAAACCATTCTTCTAAGTAAAGTATTACAAGAATGGAAAAACAAACACCAAATATACTCGATCCTAAATTGGAATTAGTTGATCAACACTTATGTGCACGTAGGGAAGTTAGACTTGCTGTGAATCAGGTAGGCAGAAGGAGGGAGAGAGGGCATATTGTACACATTCTGAGTGAAGAGCACACTTATAACTTTGACCTGAGATATACAAAACAAACTGTGCAACCAAATACACGTGTACACCTGTAATATTCTGAAAAAAAAAACCTAGCAACTGTTTTAAAAAGAACAATTAATTATTGTGCATTCACTAAATATCTTAGAATTGGAATTCATTTGGTAAATTGGAAGTTTTGATTTTAACCTTCAAAAATTAGCATAGGCGTTTGAAACTGAGAGAAAGGACTGAAAGTGGACAAAGTTTATAGCACTGATCCCCTCAGTTGGGAAAAGGGAGAAGAAGGTAAGCAATGTTTCTTAGGTTCCTTTGACTTAATTTCCCCTCCATCTTCTGTCTTTTATAATTTTTTTTAATAATTACTTTTGGCAAGCTAGACAACTCAGTCTTTCTTTATAGGGAGAAATTCCTGCAAGAAGTGAATTCTCTTATTCAGAAATCTTCACACCCGCTGGCCAAAACAAAGACATTAGTAAAGAGTTTAATGAACCGAGCTGAGCTGTTGCTGCATGTTACCATTGCCGCCCAGTCAGGCCTCACAAGAAGCATCTCGGGGACCCCTGCAGAAACGCCAGGTATTGCATAAAGACAGCCCTTGAAGGGCTTCTAACCATAGTCTGCTCATAAAAATGATACATATATACATATGTGGTTACATACTAACATAAAACTAGTCAACATTTTGAATCTTGTAATGCATCATTCTTTCCTCTTGAAGCTGAGTTTGTATTTCCTCTTATGTAATTATGTGGACCTTCTGGCACATGACTTTCTGTGAATTAACTATTTCTAAGTCATATTTTAGTTGTTAGCCTAAAAATGCATCTCTTAGGAAAATCGATGAGTCTTCCTGCTGAACACAGGATCCATAACACAGCTTATCCCACAAGTGTTCATTCTTAAGTTGAGAGAAAAAGTTGGATAAACATGTTCTTAAATGAAAGAGTCCATTTTATTGAGCCCCACTGACCAAAGGGTAGTAGGGAGCAGGCAAACGTGTTTTCATCCCATTTGTTTGTCCAAGGCTCCTATCACTTGGGAGGAAAAGTCCAGGAGGACTCCCAGGTGGACTCTAGTGATAGGCGATGACTCCCTGAGCACTTCAGGGGGAGACATGGATCTGGAAGAGAGATGTGTATTGAACGTGTGGTATGATCCCATGCCAAGATGGTCAGCTATCCGTACCACATTCCTGGCCACACAAGTGTCCTATAGGTAGACTTAACTGCTCAGTATGGCTGGCAGTGCCTTCCAAAAGGCTCTCAACATCAGAGATAATGACTGAATAATATTCCAACAGGTAACATCAATTCTAACTTTTATTTTTTTTTTTCAGATAGAGTCTCACTTTGTCACCGCTGGTAGAGTGCCATGGTGTCACAGCTCACAGCAACCTCAGACTCCTGGGCTCAAGTGATTCTCTTGACTCAGCCTCTCAAGTAGCTGAGACTATGGGCACCTGCCACTATGCCCAGCTATTTTTAGAGGCGAGGTATTGCTCTAGCTCAGGCTAGTCTCAAACTCATGAGCTCACTCAATCCACCTGCCTCGGCCTCCCAGAGTGCTGGGATTACAGGTGTGAGCCCCCACACCTGGCCAACTTTTTTAGATTTAAAATGTCTACTCTTAAGACAAATACAAAATAGCGTTTTTCTCTACTTTCTCAGCATTTTTTTTCTCAGCTGATTTTTACAGGTAGTTTTATCTTCTTCCATTTAAGTATTCCTTTATAAAACAGTCATTTCCCTCAACAGGGTTAAGGACTATATTTTAGGGAAAGAATCAGTCAGATTCTAGCTCAACTGTGATATATATTCCCACCAACTAAGATCAATGCCAAAGTATCACCAAATGACAATGCCAGCTAAATAAATCGAGGATTAAAGGGGGGCGAGGAGACAAACGCCATTTCTGAAAAAATGAATCTGGATTTATTTCAATTAAGAAAATTGGGCGGTGCCTATGGCTCAGTGAGTAGACCGCTGGCCCCATATACTGAGGGTGGCGGGTTCAAACCCGGCCCCCCGGCCAAACTGCAACAAAAAATAGCTGGGCGTTGTGGCGGGTGCCGGTGGTCCCAGCTACTCGGGAGGCTGAGGCAAGAGAATTGCTGCCTAAGCCCAAGAGCTAGAGGTTGCTGTGAGCTGTGACACCACAGTACCCTACTGAGGGCAACAAAGTGAGACTCTGTCTCTAAAAAAAAAAAAAGAAAAAGAAAATAAGAAACTTGTGCTTGTAGTCCCAGCTACTTGGGACGCTGAGACAAGAGGATTGCTTGAGCCAAGAGTTTGAAGTTGCCCTGAGCTATGATGATGCCATGGCACTCTAAACAGGATGACAGAGTGAGACTCTGTCTCAAAAAAAAAAAAAAAAGAAATATATGCTTCTAGAAATTACTTTTTGTGCCCTCTTTTGCTCTTTAGAGTATTCATGTTGAAGTGGACATTGATAGCTATGAAATTGAATGAATATTTTAGTCATTTTTTTGGAAACCAATTTAATTAGATTTTCATTTTTCAAGCTAAAATAATTTTTAACTTAATATTTAGGTTAAATAATGGCTTAAAAACTGTCAATGTGCAGTGCTAATGTTGATGGCTGAAGTCTGACACAAACAAAGATACACTTAGACTGGTAGTTCTGTGTTCTCTTGGCCTGTTGCTATAACTCCTTACAAGCTGGATAGCAGGAATGTCAGCCTTTTTATTCTTTTTTTTCCAGCTTGTAAATCAGCTTCAGAAACAAAGGTGATATCTCATGCTGTCCGGCAGCCTGTTTTTCTTCGCAGTATGTCAGCTCCTTCTGACCTGGAAATGATTGGTAATGAAGATTTGGAATTTACTAGAACAAATCAGAGGTAAGTCTCTAATGGCCAGGTTGGGTCCCCCCTTGCAGCTGAATGAGTTCATCAGAATAGGCTCCCTGAACATGTTTCTTGTCTGGTCAATCTAACACTGCTCTGTGTTCCCTACAGGCGTCGCCATGTGACCAGTCACCGCAGCAGCTCCTTCACCCTCCTGCAGTCGCTGGCCATTGAGGACAGCAGAGACAAGCCCACCTACAGTGTCCTGCTGGGGCAGCTATTTGCTTTCATCGGCACCAACCCTGACCAAGCTGTATGTCACGTTTTGCTGACTACAGAGGAGGAATGGCACCTGGCAGCAGGAGGGGTTTTGTGAGAATGAGCAGGAATCAAATATCCCTCCTTCTTGTGTATTTCAGGTGTCCAGCAGCAGCTTTCTTTTGGCAGCACAGACAAGGTGGCGACGGGGAAACACTCGTAAGCAGGCCCTGGTCCACATGCGGGAACTGCTGACAGCTGCTGTTCGGGTTGGAGGAGTGACACATCTGGTGGGTCCAGTGACAATGGTCCTTCAGGGAGGACCCAGGTCAGTTGTTTCTATTAATTTATACTATCCTATTGAGAACAGGTGGAAGCTATTTCAGACGTAGTCCTGGGGCCAAAATATAAGCTTGAACTCCTGAGCTCAAGTGATCCATCCACCTTCACCTCTCAGAGTGCTAGGATTACAGGCGGGAACCACTGCGCCTGGCCTAATTTTCTATTTTTAGTCGAGACAGGGTCTTACTCTTGCTCAGACTGTTCTTGAACTCCTGAGTTTAAGCAATCCTGCGTTGGCCTCCCAGAGTACTAGGATTACACACATGAGCCACCATGCCTGGCCATCTCATAGTGTTTTTAGTGATTGCATAGCACTATCATATTCTTGAAACTTTATTTAACCAGTTCCCGATTTTTAAACATTAAGTTATTTATTTATTTTTGCTTTTATAAACAATATTATGTTTCATATCTTTGTAGATAAATCCTGATTATTTCGGTTAATTACTATAGAATTAGCCTATATCGTGTTTTTACCTTGGGAAAGTCTTATTTTATATCACCTGGGCTCTTATACCATGCTCATAATTAAAGTGTGAATTTGGCCAGGCAAGGTGGCTCATGCCTATAATCATAGTATTCTGAGAGGTCAAGGAGAGAAAATCACTTGAGCTTAGGCATTTGAGACCAGCCTAAGCAAGAGCAAGACCCCTTTTCTCAGGAGGCTGAGGCAGGGGGATCACTTGAGCCAAGAAGTTTGAGGTTGCTGTGAGTTACTTTGATGCCACGGGACTCTAGCCTGAGCAACAGAGTGAGACTCTTTCTCCAAAAAAAAAGAAAAGAAAAAAAGTAGTGAACTTAAAATCTTTGCATTTCTTATTAATAACATTTCATTTATAGTATTCTATGTTGTATGATATATTATATATTTGTCTTAGTACCAAATAGTTTTGGAAAATGTTTGATACCATTTCCTTCCTCTTACAGAGGCTTTTCTTTTTTTATTAAATCATAGCTGTGTACATTAATACAGTTATGTGGTACAATGTGCTGGCTTTATATACAATTTGAAATACTTTCATGAAACTGGTTAACATAGCCTTCACCACATTTTCTTAGTTACTGTGTTAAGACATTTATATTCTGCACTTAGTAGATTTAACATGTACCCTTGTAAAGTGCACCACAAGTGTGGTCCCACCAATTACCCTCCCTCCACCCATCCTCCCCCTTTTACAGAAACTTTTCACTTTAACCTTATTAAAGGGTCTGAAAATTCCTATAGCAGGAGTTTCCTTTTCTATTTTCCCTAAACCAGGATTTCTCCAACTTTTCTTGACTATGGACTAATATGTTTGAAGAAATTTTGCCCAGTGCTCTTGAGTGTTTTGGGAAACACTGAGCTGGGTATTCTCCAAGATCCCTTCAGTGTTGATTCTTCCAGACACTCTGGGTTTCTCAAAAAGATGCTTCTGCTCATAGTCACAGCCACAGTTCTTGTCATGGTTCAAGACACCTAAGCTTTGGTTTCTGTTTCATAGAATTGAAGAACTCACATGTGGTGGGATGGTCGAGCAGGTCCAGGAAGCCTTCGGAGAGACCATGACCTCTGTTGTGTCCTTGTGTGCTCGTTACCCTATCGCTTGTGCAAATAGCATCGGACTCTTATGTACCATACCTTACACCAGGTAAGGACAGAGATGCCTTTTTTTTTCTTTGAGATAGTGTCACTATGTCCCCCTCAGTAGAGTACCATGGTGTCACAGCTCACAGCAAGCTCAAACTTTTGGGCTTAAGCAATTCTCTTGCTTCAGCCTCCAAAGTAGCTGGGACAACAGGAGCCTGGCTGTTTTTTGTTATTGCTGGTTAGCTGGCCTGGGCTGGGTTTAAACCTGACAGCCTTGGTGCTTATGGCTGGTGCTGTCACTACTGTGCTATGGATGCTGAGCCAGAGATGCCTTTTATTACATATAAGTTATAACACAATTAAATAAAAGGGGTTTTTTTTGTTTGTTTGTTTTTTTAAGAAACAGAGTTTTATTTTGTTGCCCTCGGTAGAGTGCTGTGTCGTCACAGCTCACAGCAACCTCCAGCTCTTGGGTTTAGGCAATTCTCTTGCCTCAGCCTCCCGAGTAGCTGGAACTACAGGTGACCACCACAATGCTCAGCTACTTTTTTGTTGCAGTTTGCCTGGGGCTGGGTTTGTAAATAAAAGTTTTTTGGGTTTTGTTTGTTTGTTTTTTGTGGGTTTTGGCTGGGGCTCGGTTTGAACCCGCCACCTCTGGGCATATGGGGCCAGCGCCCTACTCCTTTGAGCCACAGGCACTGCCCCAATAAAAGTATTTTTTAATTTAAAAAATTGGACTTTGCCAGGTGTGGTGGCTCACACCTGTAATCCAGCACTTGGGAGGCCAAGGCAAGTGGATTGCCTGAACTCACAGGTTTGAGACCAGCCTGAGCCAGAGTGAGACCCTGTCTCTAAAAATAGCCAGGCATTGTGGTAGGCATCTATAGTCTCAGCTTCTTGGGAGGCTAAAGCAAGAGAATCACTTGAGCTCAAGAGTTTGAGCTATGACGCCTCGGCACTATCAAGGGTGACAAAGTGAGACTCTGATTCAAACAAATTTTTTTAAATTAATAATTGGACTTTTTGCTTTGAATATCTAGTTACTGACTGAATAAAGAAGTTTTTCTTTTGACAGATACCTAACATTTATGTGTAAATTTCTTATTATTGAGTTTCTACATGACTAAATGCAGCCATTGGGTTTACATTACATTGTGAATATAGGGATGTTCAAAGAAAATTAAAAGTTCCAAAAACAAAAAAGAAAAAGAAAAGTTCCCTAGAAAACTAGCTATGTATTTGGCAGCAATATTTTGCATACACACATTTATTTCATCTCTAGGTCACTTAATAGTGAAGATGTCAAGTGTTCATGGAGTCATTTATCCCCTTATGACAAAACATAAATTTTTTTCATTATGACAACCTTTAGTTGCTTCTATCAGTTTTTACTTTGCTGTCTATATGAACAAACCAGATTTTGAAAGTCCTTATTTATGATGGAAATAGTTTTGTGTTTAATTATACCTGGCAGCTTCCTAAGTTGTAGCCAAAGAACTATACCACCATGCCCTTTTTTATGCCCTTTTGATAATCTGAACCTCACTTCAGAGTTTCCTGAGGTTGGTCACTTACCTGTATTTCTCGCAACCTGCTCTCCTTTGCTAGGAGTGAAGAGAAGTGCCTGGTACGTAGCGGCCTTGTTCAGCTCATGGATAGACTATGTAGCCTGAGCAGTCAGACGGAGGCCAGCTCCAGTGAGAAACAAACCAAGAAGCAGAAAGTGGCCACCATGGCCTGGGCCGCCTTCCAGGTGCTTGCCAACCGCTGCGTTGAGTGGGAAAAAGAAGAAGGTAAGAAGCCAGATTCCTTACTAGAGCTTACTGAGTTCTTATTGGTGTGTGTTCTTTTACATTTTTGTGTTGGAAGCGGGCAGAGAAAGGCTTTTTTAAAATTCCAATAATCTGAGCTCAGTGCCTCTGACTCAGCCGGCTAAGCTGAGCTGGTGGGTTCGAATCCAGCCCGGGCCGCCAAACAATGACGGCTACAACCAAAAAATGGCTGGGTGTTGTGGCAGGCACCTGTGGTCCCAGCTACTTGAGAGGCGGAGGCAAGACACTCGCTTGAGCCCAGGAATTGGAGGTTGCTGTGAGCTGTGATGCCATAGCACTCTATCTAGGGTGATAGCTTAAGGCTCTGTCTCAAAAAAAAAAAAAAAATTCCACCATCTGTTGAGTTTAATCAATTGATAATTTCACAAAGGTTTTTTTTTTTTTTTTGTAGAGACAGAGTCTCACTTTATCACCCTTGGTAGAGCGCTGTGGCGTCACATAGCTCACAGCAACCTCCAACTCCTGGGCTTAGGCTATTCTCTTGCTTCAGCCTCCGAGTAGCTGGGACTGCAGGCACCTGCCACAACGCCCGGCTATTTTTCTGTTTTTGCAGTTTGGCCGAGGCTGGGTTTGAACCTGCCACTTTGGGTATCTGGGGCCGGTGCCCTACTCCATGGGCCACAGGTGCCGCCCTCACAAAGGCTTTTTCTTTTTTTTTCTTTTTTTTTTTTTTTGAGACAGACCCTCAAGTTGTCACCCTGGAGAGAGTGCCGTGGCATCACAGCTCACAGAAACCTTCAAATCCTGGGCTCAAGCAAGTCTTCTGCCTCCCAAGTAGCTGGGACTATAGGTGCCCGCCACAACGCCCTGCCATTTTTTTTTTTTGGTTGCAGCCGTCATTGTTAGTTTGGCCAGCCCAGGCTGGATTTGAACCTGCCAGCTCAAGTGTACGTAGCTGGCTACTTAGCCCGTTCAGCCATAGGCGCCGAGCCCACAAAGGCTTTTTCATTATATATAGTATGGTTTTATGAAATGATATCCTAGCACCCTGGACAACCCCAGAAAATTGAAAAAGTTTTTTTTATTATCATCTTGTCAACATTGCTAACAGTGTCCAAATATATTTTTGAAGTGATTTTTCAGTTGCATTTTCAAGGCAGCCTTTGCAAGTTATGTTTTCAGTGACCAATCCAATTTTAAAAATAAACTTTTTAGTGACCAATTCAAGATAGAAAGTATATCTGAAGGATATTTCAGATTTCCCCATAATATTCCAAGTTCTGTGTATACAGCTTATTTATTTATCTGTTTACACATTTCACGTGCATTTTTTTTTTTTGGAGACAGTGTCTCAAGCTGTCTCCCTGGGTAGAGTGCTGTGGCGTCATAGCTCACAGCAACCTCCAACTCGGGCTCAAGCAATCCTCTTGCCTCAGTTTTTCTAATTTTGTATAGATAGGGTCTCACTTTTGTTTAGGCTGGTCACAAACTCGTGAGTTCAAGCAATCCACCCACCTCGCTCTCCCAGAGTGCTAGGATTACAGGTGTGAGCCACTGCACCCAGCTTCACTATACATTTTAATGTCTAGAGCGCCTGCTATATGCCAGACAGATGATGCAAAAGGCATTGTCTTCTCCTTAAGAAATATGGTCTGGGGCTTGGCGCCTGTGGCTCAATGGGCTAGGGCACCAGCCGTGTGCGCCTGAGCTGGCGGATTTAAATCCAGCCCAGGCCCGCCAAACAACAATGACGGCTGCAACCAAAAAAAAAAAAAAAATGGCCGGGCATTGTGGTGGGCGCCTGTAGTCCCAGCTACTTGGGAGGCTGATGCAGGAGACTTGCTGGAGCCCAGGAATTGGAGGTTGCTGTGAGCTGTGATGCCACAGCACTCTATCCAGGGTGACAGCTTGAGGCTCTGTCTCAAAAAAAAAAAAAAGAAAAGAAAAGAAATATGGTCTGGTAGGGAAAATAGACCAGTGAACAAATATAGTAGAACCTCTGTAAGTTGACCACCCAAGAGACTATAACAAACTGGTCAACACACAGAGATGGTCAACATAAGGAACTAGGCCTAGTGTACTGATATGTATGTGTGGTACATGTCTAGTCTATGAAAACTAGGTGAACTTGGCTCAGTGCCTGTGGCTCAATGGTCTCGGGCACCAGCCACGTACACCTGAGCTGGCGGGTTCGAATCCAGCCCAGGGCCGCCAAAGAACAATGACGGCTGCAACCAAAAAATGGCTGGGCCTTGTTGCAGGCGACTGTAGTCCCAGCTACTTGGGAGGCAGAGACAGGATATTTGCTTGAGCCCAGGAATGGAGGTTGCTGTGAGCTGTGATGCCACAGCACTCTATCCAGGGTGACAGCTTGAGGCTCTGACTCAAAAAAAAACAAAACAAAACAAAACTAAGTGAACTTAAGGAGGTAGTCAATGCAGGGAGGTAGTCAATGGAGGTTCTACTGTATGTACAGTGTAATCCATGCCACAGTCAAGGTGGATATAAACTGATGTAGGAGTATAGAACTTTCTAAGCCTCGGTGCCTGTAGCACACTGGTTACGGCACCAGCCACGTGCACCAAGGTGGCAGGTTCCAACCCAGCCCAGGTCAACTAAACAATTGCAACAACAACAACAACAAAAAAATAGCTGGGTGTTGTCGCGGTTGCCTGTAGTCCCAGCTACTTGAGAGGCTGAGGCAAGAGAATCACTAAAGCCCAAGAGTTTTAGGTTGCTGTAATGCCACAGCACTCTACTGAGGGTGACATAATGAAACTCTGTCTCAAAAAAAAAAGAACTTTCTAGGTACCAGCTGGGCTAGGATTCAGACAAAGCTTCCCAGGGAAAGTGATATGCAAATTATTCTTGAAGGATGAAGAGGACTTTCAAGCACAACAACTGGCATATGTATACTCAGGGATCAAAAAGAACATGGGAAGTTCAGGAAATGACATATAATTTTTTGTGGCTCTTATAAAGACAGCTTGGGGGAGCCCTGGAACTACAGTCATGTGGAAAGATCCAGAAAGGAAAGTTATGAATTAAAAAATCTAAATGGGGCTTGGTGCCTGTAGGTCAGTGGCTAGGGCGCCAGCCATATACACTGGAGCTGGCTGGTTTGAATCCAGTCCCAGCCTGCCAAACAACAATGACAACTACAACCAAAAAAAAAAAATAGCCGGGCATTGTGGCGGGCGTCTATAATCCCAGCTACTGAAGAGGCTGAAGCAAGAGAATCACTTAAGCCCAAGAGTTTACTTTTTTTTTTTTTGAGACAGAATCTCACTTTGTTGCCCTCAGTAGAGTGCCATGGCATCACAGCTCACAGCAACCTCTAGCTCTTTGGCTTAGGCGATTCTCTTCCCTCAGCCTCCCGAGTAGCTAGGACTACAGGCATCCGCCACAACGCCCAGCTATTTTTTGTTGCAGTTTAGCCGGAGCCGAGTTCAAACCCATCACCCTTGGTATATGGGGCCGGTGCCCTACCCACTGAACCATAGGTGCCACCCTAAGCCCAAGCGTTTGAGGTTGCTGTGAGCTGTGACACTATGGCACTCTACTGAGGGTGACAAAGTAAGACTCTGTCTCAAAAAAAAAAAAAATCAAGATGGGCAAGGTATAGTGACTCAAGTCTATAATCGAGGTGGGAGGATTGCTTGAGACCAGGAGTTTAAAACCAACCTGGGCAATATAGCAAGACCCTGTTTCTACAACAAAAAGAAAAATTTGGGTGCCATGATATGTGCCTATAGTCTCAGCTATTCAGGAGGCTAAGACAGGAGGATCACTTGAGCCTAGAAGTTTGAGGTTGGTGTGTAGTGAGCAATGATCACATCACTGCACTCTAGCCTGGGTGGCAGAGTGAGACCCCCTGCCTCAAAAATAAATAAATGTATTTTATATAATTTATATATAATTAAATTAAAAACCAATATATTTTTATCGCCAATAAATAATAATTCTTCCCCATCAACCAAAGTATGTTCCTTGGTTATGTATGAATTAATTATATTTAGTGTTTATTGAGAGTGATGTGTCCCTCCATTATTGAATGATTTTTTGAAGTAATGTTATGTTTTTTATGTGGATACATTATCTAATGAGGGGAACTAAATGAAGCACAGAGTAAGATAAAGGAAAATTGGCTCGGTGCCTGTGGCTCAAGTGGCTAAGGCGCCAGCCACATACACCTGAGCTGGCGAGTTCAAATCCAGCCCAGGCCCACCTAACAATAATGATGGCTGCAACCAAAAAATGGCCAGGCGTTGTGGTGGGCGCCTGTAGTCCCAGCTACTTGGGAGGCTGAGGCAGGAGAATCACTTGAACCCAGGAGTTGGAGGTTGCTGTGAGCTCTGATGCCATGGCACTCTACTCAGGGTGACAGCTTGAGGCTCTGTCTCAAAATAATAATAATAATAATAATAAAGAAAAATTAATCAAAGGCAGGGCTTTCCCTACCCCTAGGCTCACCATGGCTTCCTCAGGTATTAACTGAGTTCTTTCTTTGCTTCACTCTGAAGGTGGTTCCACAGAGGCTGTGCACTCAGGTCTGGCCCGTCAAGTCTCTAGTCTTCTCACTAATCATCTTGCCCGAGCAACTGAGTGCTGTGGCAACCAGGCTGCTGGAAATGATGCCCTCCAGGATGTCCTTAGTCTTCTCAATGATCTCTCAAGGTATGGAGGGCCTAGCCCAGAGCTACTTCCTTCTTGAATGATTGGGGGTAGGATGTCTTTTGAAACCTCTCAATTACCAGGCAGTTTGACACACCCCTGCCCGAAGAAAAATGATAGGGAATAAAGTCTTGAAACATAGTATTAGTTCCAAAGTATAAGGAGTTTTTAGGTGAATAGCCGTAGCATAAAATAGCATATTATCATTTACTTTAATACCTTACTGGCAGCAGCCCCTAGCCTTTTGAGTGGATGCAGTTGTTTTCAGTACCCTAAAATCTTAACCTCATTATAGCTAGATTAAATAATAATGAGTCAAGGCCTGTAATTAGCTCACTTTCTTATGCTGTGTCTTTAAAAGAAGAAACTCTGTGGTTGCTTAATGCCCCCTGTGTGAGCCATGAGGCTCGTAAAAACTTGTCCGCCTATGACTGTGTGTGCTTCCACTTTCCACTGGGCTCTATTTGCTTTCTTTGTGGAATGTAACAGTTTCTGCTGTGGCTGATCCCAGAAGCTATGTAATAGCTTTGATCTTGAAACACTCATTAAGAAGGAATAAATGACAAAACTGAAAAGCTCTTAGTTTGGATTTCTAAGTCTCGGAGCTCCATGAAATCACTCTGAATCTAGGATCGCAAGTAAACATCAACGATCAAAAAATTTCATGAAACTTTTTCAGTATTATTGGTCTCATCAAATGTTTGTTTAAAAATGTAATTCTAGGCCGGGCACGGTGGCTCACACCTGTAATCCTAGCACTCTGGGAGGCTGAGGCAGGCAGATTGCCTTAGCTGAGAAGTTTGACACCAGCCTGACCAAGAGTGAGACTTCTATCTCTAAAACATACCCGGGTGTTGTGGTGGGCACCTGTAGTCCCAGCTACTTGGACTGACGCAGGAGGATTGCTTTAGCTTAAGAGTTTGAGGTTGCTATGGGCTGTGACACCATGGCACTCTACCAAGGGTGACAAATTAAGACTCTGTCTCACAAAAAAAAAAAGTAAAAATAAAAACCTAATTCTTCTTCACAAAAACATAGTGCCAAATCCATTTCTTCATGAAATTTGATTTCATTGGTTCATTTACCTCATTTAGGGAACTCTTGCTTCTGAGTGTCTATAGATCTGTATTTCTAGCATAATAAAGGGTAAACACCCTTTCTCCCTTTTTTCCCAGGAGTCACATAGGTAAAGCCATCCTGAGCCAGCCAGCGTGCGTGTCCAAACTCCTCTCTCTGCTGCTTGACCAACGTCCATCTCCAAAGTTGGTCCTTATCATTCTTCAGCTGTGCCGGGCAGCCCTGCCACTGATGAGCGTAGAAGACTGTGGCAACGTGGAGCTCCCACCCTGGAGCTACTCTGTCCCCTCGTTAAATAGTGAGCAGGAGGATCCCAGCGACCCAGCTTCCAAGATCGCCTCCTTACTCTTAGCAAAGCTGGCAGATTACGTGGTCCCAGGTAAGCAGCTCCTGAACAGGATGGCATTGCAGGGCACACTTCCTGTACACGCTTACACCCAAGCTTCTTGTGATAAACGAGACACAGAGAAGGGAGCAGGGGTGGGGGTGAAGATTGCAACACCAGTATTTTTCATATACAATGGAGCTACGGTTTTTCTGAATAAGTTTTGCTTTTTACTTAAAGGATGTCAGACCGTTCTTTCTCCTACTGCTTCTGAACCTGATACCGCATTGACAAAAACCAGTCCAAAGAATTCCTTGAAAGGAGATAAAGACCCTGGAGAAGAGAGTGAAGCAGTAGATGGCAAGCTGTCTATATTCATCCATAAGCGGGAAGACCAGTCATCCCATGAAGTCCTCCAGCCATTGCTAAGGTGACTGTATATGATTGTGATAGCTACATGTCATCAAGCACTGCCCTGGTGCAGGCACTGTGCTACGTAAGCCCTTTCATATATCAACTGTCTCAGCCCTCTTAACAACTCTAGCAAGTAGATATGGTGACTGTCAGTCCCTGTGGTGACACATGAAGAAAGTGAGGCAGATCTGAAAAGCACATGTAGGCCTCTCTGGCCACAGAACCCAAGCTCTGAACCACAACTTGGTACCACCTTTCTGAACCCAACAGAGAGCTAAAGCCCTGTTGACAATGTATTGTTGTCTATGGGAAGTCTACACAGTGACTTGGGCTTTGCGAAGGAATAATGGGGTTTGGTTTTCAGGTATTGGCATTCTTTGGCTATTCATAAATTTAGGGATACCATTGGCTGAGAGTTGGAGAAATAAGAGACTCATTTTTTAAAGCTTTAATTCAGGCGGAGCGTGGTGGCTCATGCCTGTAATCCCAACACGTGGGAGGCCGAGGCAGGTGGATTGCCTGAGCTCACAAGTTCGAGACCAGACTGAGAAAGAGCAAGACCCCATTTCTAAAAAAATAGCCAGGTGTTGTGGCAGGTACCTGTAGTCCCAGCTGCTGGGGAGGCTGAGATAAGAGAATCATGAGCCCAGGAGTGTGAGGTTGTTGTGAGCTGTGCTGCCATGGCACTCTACCCAGGGTAACAAGTGAGACTCTGTCTCAAATAAATAAATAAATAAAGCTTTAACTCAATGAAGTACAAATAGGATGGCTACTCGATAAGGAAGTAAAAACATAACTATTATAGCCGGGTGTTGTGGCGGGCGCCTGTAGTCCCAGCTGCTCAGGAGGCTGAGGCAGGAGAATCACCTAAGCCCAAGAGTTGGAGGTTGCTGTGAGCTGTGTGATGCCACAGCACTCTACTGAGGGCGATAAAGAGAGACTCTCTCTCTACAAAAACAAAACAAACATAATTATTGCCTAAATATCATAAACTTATAGGGTCTGATTCGTGAGATCCAGGGCAAAAGGAAGTCCTACCATCTAGCACAAGGGAAATTAGAATAGATGTTTATGTACATGGAAGAGACCTCTCTTCAAATAAATGATCGGAGGATGACATTCTCACAATTGTATCCCTTGTCTACCAGTATGGCAATGGAAAGCATTTATGAAATAATGGCATAAACTAAGCAGGGCTTAGATAAAAACATCTGTACTCTTAGGCATTGCAATACATCATAGTGCAAATTTAGTGAAAGTTTTTTTGGAGAACCAATTTCAGGAGGTAGAAGAAGCTAAATTATTAGAAAGTATGATCTAGTCATTCTCCCCAAGACACCAAGTTCAGGCTCTTGTCAAGTTCCCTCACTGTGAGATTTACAAAATTTCTTATGTACTTCCTGTGTGCCATGTTCTGCCTTTATTCTAGGTTCAGATTGTCATTTTTGTTCTGCTCTTTCATTTCTGTATCATGTTTGTGTAGATTTTTAGATATTGTTACAACTCTAAAAACAGCTGTTGTTTGGGCCCTATAATTAAGAAGTAATAAATCATTTCCTATTTGAAAAATTGAGAATCTTACTGTGGATTTTAAGAGCCAACTTAAGTTCTAGCTTGTAGTGAGAGCCTGACCGTGCCTGGGTGAGACCAGGGCATGCGACCCACCTATCACAGTCCCCGTAAGGTATGCTCCGCTCTCTGCCTGCCTTTTTTAGTAGCTCAGAAGGACGGCCCTTCCGACTCGGTACTGGTGCCAACATGGAGAAAGTTGTGAAGATGGATCGAGACATGACCAAGGTAACACTGTAGGGGAAACCTGCTCCAAGAAAACCCATAATTGAAGAGTGTTTGCTGTGCTTTAGGTTTTCAGGAGAAATTTATTTAGTTTTTATTTTATTTTATTTGTTTATTTTTTGAGACAGTCTCACTATGTCACCCTCGGTAAAGTGCTGTCATGTCACAGCTCACAGCAACCTCAACCTTTTGGGCTTAAGTGATTCTCTTCCCTCAGCCTCCCAAGTAGCTGGGACTATAGGCGCCCACCACGACGCCCAGCTATTTTTTTGTTGCAGTTGTTTATCTGGCCCCAGCCAAGTTCAAACCCGCCACCCTCGGTGTATGTGGCTGGTGCCATAACCACTGTGCTATGGGTGCCAAGCCAATTTCAGAAGAAATTTAAAAAAAAAAAAAAAGCTCAAGTTCTCATGAAGAGGCAGGGTGAGAAATTAAGGCCAATGGCTTAACTCAAGCTGTTTTAAAGAGAACTAGTCTGCTTGAGGCCAGGAGTTCAAGACCAGCCTGTGCAACCTAGTGAGACTCCATCTCTAAAAAGAAAAAATAACAAAAAATTTAAAATCCGGCGTAGTGGCTCGGCACCTGTGGCTCAATGGGCTAAGGTGCCAGCCACGTATACCTGAGCTGGCGGGTTCAAATCCAGCCCGGGCCCACCAAACAACAAAGACGGCTGCAACCAAAAATGGCCGGGCGTTATGGCAGGCGCCTGCAGTCCCAGCTACTTGGGAGGCGGAAGCAGGAGACTCGCTTGAGCCCAGGATTTGGAGGTTGCCATGAGCTGTGATGCCATGGCACCCTCTCCAGGGTCAGAGCTTGAGGCTCTGTCTCAAAAAAATAAAAAATCCGGCGTAGTGGCACGGGCCTGTAGTCCCAGCTGCTCAGATGCTGAAGCATGAAGAGTGCTTGAGCCCAGGATTTCAGGGTTACAGTAAGCTGTGATCATACCACTGCTCTCCAACCTGGGTGACCAAGCAAGACCCTGTCTTAAGTAGGTAGGTAGGTAGGTAGATAGAGAGATAGATAGATAGAATGAACTAGTCAAAATCAATTTGTCGTTAATGCTAAATTACAATAAGAAACTTTTACTTTTAACCTAAATTGTTTTTTTCTTATCAAGAAAAGGAAGGCTTATTAATTATACACAACTTTGAGGGGTACCAACTGCTACTTGGAAATTTAAAATGTTGGGTTTCAAGACAGCTGCATGTCTCCTAACATGTCAGGGTTTCCGGCAGCTGCCTGGATCCTCAGTTCTTGGAGTGCTCTTGGCCGACTTCCCAAAATAAGACAATCATGAAACAAAGTTTATTGAGAAAGAGACAGCTAGATTTATAGACTAAGAGCAAGGTATAGGTTTACAGAGCAAGATACAGTCACTATAGACAGCAAATAGGCCACTATTATTGTGATGAAGAAAAGGCAAGGAGTCCTAGAAATTTTTTCTTAACTCTTTTAAGAAAGTTTTATGGCCTACAGGTAATTTGAAACTTAAGAGAGGTGAAAAATTGCTAAGAGAACAATAGATAATAAGAATTATAGACAAATTGCTCATAAAAATATAAAAATGTGCTCACGTACACAAATGATTAAAGGAAAAGAATAAAAGCAACAGTGATTTATCATTTTTCACCTATCAGACAGGTAAAGTTAAGAAACATTGATAAGTACCCATTATTGCCAAGGTGAGAGTAAATATCTATTTTCAAGTATTCAGAGAGAATCACACAGCATGTTCTTGACAGTTTTATCTGAAAAACAAAATAGAATTGATGTAACCCCCAATCATAATAGGGGATTGGTTAAATAAACTGTTACATGACATAATGAAATATTGTGCAACAATGAAAAATAATGACATAGATCTATATATACTGACATGGAAAAATACCCTTTGCTAATTGGAAACCTGTGTGTGGTGAGACCCCATGATTATGTGTGTTGGAGTTTGCAGGGAAGAAATCTAGATGAGAGATAATTATCTTGAACTGGGTGAGAGCATGAGAAGTCTGTGGAAATTTAATTTTCCAGATATATGTTACGTTTGAATTTTTAAAAAATGAGCCTACATGGCTCAGCGCCTGTGGCTCAACGGGCTAAAGTGCCAGCCACATACACCTGAGCCGGCGGGTTCGAATCCAGCCTGGCCCGCCAAACAACAATGACGGCTGCAACCAAAAAATGGCCAGGCATTGTGGCGAGCGCCTATAGTCCCAGCTACTTCGGAGGCGGAGGCAAGGGACTCACTTGAGCCCAGGAATTGGAGGTTGCTGTGAGCTGTGATGCTACAGCACTCTATCCAGGGTGACAGCTTGAGGCACTGTCTCAAAAAAAAAAAAAAAAAATGAGCCTACATTGCTTTGGTAATGGGGGTGTTCAAAAAGTATAGGACTGGGAAGGGTGAAATGAATATTCTAAAAGTCTGCAAACTGACCCCCAGGGTGGCTGTTGTGAAGTGATTACAGAAGAGGCTGCAGCCGCCCTTCGGAAAGCAACCAAGTGGGCACAGTCAGGCCTCATTGTCAGTGTCGGGCCCCCTGTAGAGTCTGTCAACCCAGAGACTGTGAGTGGACTATCCACAGGCGACAAAAAGAAAACCGCTCAAACCTCCATTTGCCGAGAGAGGAACTCTGAACTTGCAAGGTAAGACCTTTCCCCTAGGTAGAACCTATCAACCTGTCTCAGATTTACTTTTTGCCTTTAGGGTTTTAATTTTCTACCATCCCCTTGACCTGCTGGAAATGAAGAGTAGGGGCTAAAAATACCTATTTGTCATAGTAATTGCTCTCAAAGCAGAGTCTGGGAGTATGTCAGAGAGCAGTGACTGTCTAAGTGGGTCTCACATTGTCATGGAAGATGGGGAAATGCCTCTGGATGAGTAGAGATTTATAGCCAGAGGATTCTTCTGAATATTGGTAAACTCTGGTGTCCCTATCTTCATTTTTTTCAAATGATCCTTCTCCACTGCACACGTAAACTTCCTTCTAGGAGTACAAGAGATGAGTGTTGGGCATACACCAGAAGTAGCACGGTATCTTTCCTCCATCCTTGTGGCTTATGTAGTGAAAAGTTTGGAGTCCATTATTTCAGAGGATTCTTCAGATACCCCAGAGAATATGAGAGAAGTGATTTCCTCCTAATGAAAATGTAGCATTTAATTTTTTCATTCAACAGAATCTGCTTTTTCTTATATAAATAAAAGATGTTTCCCTCTGATGCAAACCCTGAAAGCCACTTCTCTGCACTCTTAACTATCCCTGGGCATCAACAGTTTTCCACGTTGACACTTGCAGGACTGATCCCGTCCGCCCATTTATCAGTGGGCATGTGGCAAACAGCATGGCTGCAGAAGTGATCGCCTTGCTACATAGCTTGCTAATGGCACCTGAGTCGAATGCTGCTCAAATATGGACCACGACAGCAGAGAAGGTTAGTACAATGTTGCTGCTTAACTGAGGAAGTAAGATGAAGCTATTTAGAACTGGAACCATGCCCAGCAAGGGATACTTTTAGTAAGAGAGATTCCCACATTAGCCAGATATACCTGTTACGTGTTTTTCCCCTGGAATTTGCTTTGTTTTAATAATCTCTACTGTGTTAACCTACATCTCCTATTGATGCTGGTTCTGATTTTGCAGAAGACAGGACGGTATTCTCAGGGAAAGAATGACAGCGCTTGTTTCTTCTTCTTGCTTGTATTAGATTGGCACTGACATTAGGTGATCATGCAGCCTTGCTTTCTTAGATTTGTTAAGTGTACTCACTAAGCCCAAGGAGGCCACTGTGTGACTTACACTGCCTGAGTGCCTTGTCAGTGAATAATTCATCATTACAAATAGTCGACCAGTTGCCTGAAACCAGGGATCTGTAATCAATTCCCCCTTTCCACAGTCACCCTTCACGTGAACCCTTTATAATGTGTCCTAATGTAATTGAGTATTGACAAGTAGGCACTTCAGATAAATCTTTGGTTTATTTTAGGGGTTTTAGGAATGTAATTTTAGTTTGATTCTCTCATGTTTTACAGTTACTTATTTCCAGTTCTGTCTGATTACATTGTATGAGTCACAGTGTCACTGGCTATAGTCTGATAGTTTTTTCCTCCCATGTCTGGAGTGCCCTCAATAAATGAGACCCAAGCACTGTTGTAGACACTTTACCATTCTTGGTATCAAAACAACCAAAATGTTAACAGCAAGTGCATGGGCTGCTTCTCACACTTAGGTTCTGTCTCGTGCACTGATGTACATTCCGCAATTGGGGAAATATGCAGAAAGCATTCTGGAAAATGGCAGCAGCAGTGGCAGGAAACTTGCCAAACTTCAGAGAATTGCCCGCCAGGCTGTTGCCGCACTATGTGCCCTGGGAGGCTTCAAAGAGACAATCAAGATAGGATCCGAGGTTCAGGTAACCAACTACCATTTCCCCCCAGTCATCGTTTATCCCACATACAAACATCCATTGACTTACTGATTATCTGTAAGACATATATCACTCACTCAATTGAACAAAAAAAAGTTCCTTCAAACTAAAGAATCTGAGAAACTCTTGAAACTTAATCCACCCTATGCTACAATTATTCAGATATGAAAGCAAACTGTATAATGCTAATTATAATACTTGTCCCCTATCATATCATTAATATCAATTTTAGAATTGAAAGTGTCAGATGACAGCATACTGTGATCATCTTGCTGTTAGATTTTAGGACCAATTATTTAATTCATGTCCAGAGCTTGGTATCTACATTATAATAAACTACTGCTATAGTGCTGATAATAACAGCTGTAAATTTACTTCTTCCTCTCGTCTCATGAGACAGCTCCTTGCATAGCAGTGCTGGGCAGTTAGTGCTAACCCGTCTCTATCTCTAGGTTTTAGGTAGAGGAATATCAGGAAGCATTGGAGTAGTGGCTTCTATCAATGAACAGGAAGGTATAGCTACAGTCAGATTCCCACCTATAGACTGTAGAAAGACTTCGCAAGCATCAGACACATTGACTATTCCATTGTCTAGACTTTGTGTTCCAAGATCAGAGGTAAGGTGATTTTTAACTGTTTCATAAAATGTCACTGCAAATGGTAACCATAACTATACTAAGTAATGTACATGCAAAATGTAAAAGCGCAAATACTTGGTTAATCTTAAATTGTACTCGTGATGTTTATCTACATATTGGTTATAATTATTTCATGGTAACATTTGTGTGAAAATTTTCATCTAAATGACCAGATTTCATTTCTTTGTTTGGGAATATTCCATAGTGTATAATATTTTAATTGTTTTGATATGGTTTACAATTTTCCATGTGATTTTATTTTTTAACTCAAAATTTGAGAATTAACTCCAGATAATAACAACACCCTCATTTCTTATAAACTAACTACTTGAATTTAACTTTCTGCCATGCCCCTCCCACCGCCATCAGGCATTGCCTCTTCATAAACTGTCCATTACTGAGAAGGTAGTACAGGCAGTCCAGTCCATGTTGCTTCCTCAGGAGGGGAGTCTCTCTATTCACACCTCACTTCCTGCAACAGGAGATGGGTCAGCTCCTGTGATGGCAGTCGTTCGGCTCCTGGCTGAGATAAGAACAAGGTGAGCACCCTCCTCAGATTGCCTGATGTGCTGAGGTAGTACAGGCCAGCAGCGTCAGGGGTCTTTGGTGGGCCCCTCCACCCCTGGCTTAGTAGTTCCACAGCTGGAAGCTCATGCCAAGCTGAGTAACAGAAACCATTCTCTGATACTGTGTTTACAATTCTTTGTTGCATTCCTTGACCTCTGCAATTTTTGTTGCATTCCCTTATTTCTACACTTACAAATAAAGTTTAGCTGTTCACCTAAGAAAATAAACAATTAAAAGTAAATATATTGTACACATATGTAAAGCTCCACTGATTTGCTTTGGTAAAAAAACTTTGTTCTATCACAGAAATAACTACCACTTTTTTATACGATTCAGGCCACATTAATGCATATCTGGTTTATCATTTTCCAGGCTGATGACAGGAAAACTAGGGTATACTCACAAGGTGTTGATGTTAGAAAGGAAAAGAGTATTTTCCTATAAATGTACACATTTACCATTAAATAGCAGTAACAAGCTTCTCTTTTGATGATGGAACTTCTTAGAAAGTTCTAGTATATATGTTGAGTCACGTGAGAGAGATCAGCAAACAGATTTTTTTTAGTTTTGGATCCCTCTTGTTTCCAGAGCTCTGATAGTGCCTGTGGAGCATGGTTTAGGAAAAGCTCTTAAGAGCCAGAGCTGATTTCTCACCTGGGCACTTTGTCTTCATTTAATAGAGATGGCACCACTTTTCCCTTTCTGATCATCCATGTAATGGGAGCAGTTACTATTTGGGAAAAGAGACTTGTTTGTTTCCAAGACAATCCAGCTCAGAAAAAAAGCGAGAAGAATGGGGAGTTTGAATCTTGTTGTAAATCGGGGGACAAAATTGATTGAAATGTTTTTCACAGTTGACTTTTTAGAGAATGAACATTGATGACTTTGAAATATTGTAAATCTTTTAACATTAAGAGCATGCCTGGTCATGGCCCAACTTTTAGAAGACAGCTTATTTTGTGAAGAATTCATACAGCAGTGTCCAGCAGCTGTTGAAGTCCTTAACCTGGTAGCCCAGGAATGCAGTGCTGGTGAGTTCTGGGACTTTCCTTACTACTCTACTGTATTGAATTTTTTCAGCACCTTTGCAATGTAATAGTGTCATGTTAACTGTTTTCACTCACACACACATATCAAACACCTGAGTTCTAAAGACAATATTTACAACTCACTTTCATCCCAGGCCTAGATATGTAAAACAAAACTTTCAGTCTATTCCAGCTAGGAAGTCAGGTTTAGGACCATGTCAGAGAGTTTTCTTCATTCCTATTAATTCATTGCCTTTATTAACCTAATGGGCTGTCTGTAGGGCTAGCATCTTTATTATGACTGTTGTCATTGGCTACATTTGAATTCAAAGTCAAGAGTTTGCATTAACATCCATCCTTGAGGGTGTGTATAAGTATGAGTTTATGGAAAAGTTCAAACAAATACAAAAATTAGAATACTAGCATAATGAACCCTCCTCCTATTTCCATTATTCAGTTTCAACAATTGTCAACTCATAGCTGATTTTGTTTTATCTATACTGCATCCCATAGATAATTTTTACTCCTAGATATTATTTATTATTAATGTATTTATAAACATTTTAGTATGTGCTTTCTAAAGAATAAGGACTCATAAAACAACCATGAAACCATTGATACCATTATGATAACGATGCCATGATATCATTGATACCATTAACAATAATTTTTTAATATTATTAAATATCTAAGCTGGTTGCAGTGGTAAATAAGTACCTATAGTTCCAGCTACATGAGAGGCTGAGGTGAGAGGGTCACTTGAGCCCAGGAGTTTTTAAGTCTAGCCAAGTCCAGCCTGGAAATAGACCTTATCTCAAAAAAAAAAAAAAAATACAGGCTCGGCGCCTGTGGCTCAACGGGCTAAGGTAATGTATACCTCAGCTGGTGGGTTCGAATCCAGCCCAGGCCCATCAAACAACGATGACGGCTGCAACCAAAAAATGGCCCGGCATTGTGGCGGGTGCCTATAGTCCCAGCTACTTGGGAGGCGGAGGCAAGAGACTCGCTTGAGCCCAGGAGTTGGAGGTTGCTGTGAGCTGTGATGCCACAGCATTCTATCCAGGGTGACAGCTTGAGGCTCTGTCTCAAAAAAAAAAAAAAATACATACATATATATATATATATATATACACACACATATGATATGTATATATTTTGTCAGTGTTCAACTTCCTAATTTTCTCACAAAGGACATTCTTGTTTATAACATTTATTTATTTGAATTAAGATCCAAATAAATGTCACACATTTTGTTTCTATATCTTATTTTCTATAAGTTTTTAGATGATTTTAAGTGAAAGTTTACACCTTGTCCTCAACGATGTAATTGGACCCTAAGTGAAATTGTCTACAATTCAATTAGCATTCCATTTTACAAATTATAAGGAAGAAATGGGTTTGTTTTTTTTTAGAGACGGAGTCTCACTGTCGCCCTCAGTAGAGTGCCGTGGCATCACAGTTCACAACCTCCAACTCCTGGGCTTAGATGATTCTATTGCCTCAGCCTCCTGAGCAGCTGGGACTAGAGGTGCCCGCCACAACACCCGGGTATTTTTTGTTGCAGTTTGGCAGGGGCCGGGTTTCAACCCGCCACCAGTATATGGGGCCAGTACCCTACCCACTGAGCCACAGGTGCAGCCCAATGCCCAGCTGTTTTTTTTTTTTTTTTAGAGACAGAGTCTCACTTTATCGCCCTGGGTAGAGTGCCGTGGCGTCACACTGCTCACAGCAACCTCCAGCTCTTGGGCTTAAGCGATTCTCTTGCCTCAGCCTCCCTAGTAGCTGGGACTACAGGTGCCTGCCACAGCG
>CAUYON010083475.1:0-15566 GCA_963573935.1 Arctocebus calabarensis
CAGCCCCAGCCAAAAACTGCAAAAAAAAAGAAAGAAAGAAAAGGGCGGTGCCTGTGGCTCAAAGGAGTAGGGTGCCAGCCGCATATACGGAAGGTAACAGGTTCAAACCCAGCCCTGGCCAAAAAAAAAAAAACTTGCAAAAAACCAAAAAAAACTAGTTTATGTGGCAGAATGTTTATTAGTAAAAACAAACAAACAAAATCTAAACCATTTACTTATGATGGTTTTAAGGAATATACAAAAAACATGGCAGATACAATTTGTCCTGAAAAAAAAGGGGATGTTTCTAAAATCAGATTGCCTCCCCTGACTATAGCCAGGAAAACTGAAGAAATTGGAAACTCTATCAGAAAACTTTGGTGAGTAAAGCTGCTGATTGAAAATTTTATGCTATGGCAGTTAGTGATAAAAATGATGCTGCAAACAAAGCTTAACCTGCCATTTTTTTATTAGAGGTATGGATAGAGACTATAATGTCACTGAAGAAATAGCTTCTTAATGCCCTTAAAACATAATAATTCAACAGATTTATATGAAGCAATTGAAAACATATTAAAACAATTTTCTTTGACCACTGTCAACATATCTGGTATAGTTATGGATGGTGACCTGACGATGCTAAGTAAAAAGGAAGACTTGTAAAATTAATATATGATGCAATTGCCAAACTCATGCTGATGAAGTAACATTGCATAGTATGTCAAGAAAATGTATGTGCAAAAGCTTTAACAATGGATGACATCATGCAAATCATAATCAAGACTGTGAATTTCACAAAAACCAAGAGATCAAGTCATTGTCAATTCTAGGAATTGTGGATGTGGAGAGAAGGGAACACTTTTACACTGCTGGTGGGACTGTAAACTAATACAGCTTTTTGGAAGGTAGTATGGAATCCTTGCAGAACTCAAGCTAGACCTCACATTTGATCCTGCAATCCTATTGCTGGGCATATAACCAGAAGAAAAAAAGAATCCTCTTACCACAGAGACACTTGCACTAGATTGTTTATTGCAGCTCAATTTATAATCACCAAAATGTCGAAACAGCCTAAAAGCCCACCAACCAGGAATATATATACCCAGCTGTGGTATATGTATTCCATGGAATACTATTCAGCCATTAAAAAAGATGGAGACTTTACATATTTGCATTAACCTGGATGAATGTGGAACACATTATTCTTAGTAAAGCATCACAAGAATGGAGAAATAAGAATCCTATATACTCAATTCAGATATGAGGACAATTAATGTTCTAGTACACAGTTGGAGGTTGGGGAATAGAGAGAGCTGAGTAAGGGAAGGAGGGAGAGGGTGGGGGATCCAGGGGAGTGTACACCTTCTGAAGATGGGACACTAATATAAGAGAGGCCTTATCTAACAAAAGCAATCATTGTAACCTGATTCTGTGTACCCTCAATGAATCCCCAACAATTAAAAAAACCAAAATATTGATGTTGGCTATGATTTTGGCTTTTGGAAGTAAGAGGGTTAAGTGGAGGCAAAATGTTGAAAAGATTTTATGATCTGTGACTTGATGTCCAGTCACTTATGGTATGAAAAATCAAATTTATTTCAAAACTTGACGATAAAGCTGATTTATAGATTTAACAATTTTAGTGGACTTAACCACTCATTTAAAGTAGTTAAACATCTTCAAGGTGAAAATCAACTTATCAAAATAACTTTTCAAATCTTAACAGTATTTCTAATGAAACTCAAACTCAATAGCAAACTCAATTGGAGGTGAACAATCTTACGAGTTTCCACACAATTGACTAAACACAGTAATGTGAACAGTGAAAAATATGCAGACTTGCTTTTTGGCTTGATACAAGAATTTGAAAACAGCTTTCATGATTTCCAGAAAAATAATCCATATTTTGGTGCATTTGTGAGTCCATTTCATCAACATAAATATGTTACCTGCCAATTTTCATGTGGAATGCATAGAGCTGCAATCTGACATTTGGCTCAAAGAAAAATTTGATCGTGTCTCTTTACTAAACTTTTGTAAGTCCTGTCTTACCAGAGACAAATATCCCTGGCTTCACAAACATGCCTTATTATTGTCACTGCCTTTTGGTAGCAACTACGTTTGCAAACTATTTTCAATAGTGAAGGATGAAATCAGAACCAAAGTATCTGATGAGCACCTTGAGAACTCACTGAGAATTAGAGGTACTTGTATCAAACCAGATATTGATGCATTTGTTTCTCAAATGCAATGTCACAGATCCCATTAGTTTTACATTGTCAACTTTTCTTTTACTTTTATAATATAAAATATCAAAAAACAAAGACATTTTATTACTTAGGCAAGCATATTTTATACATTAGTGACTGCAAACTTGAGATCTTTTTTTTTATAATTTTATTGAATCACAATTGTGTACCTTGGTGCAATCATAGGGCACAATGCGCTTCATATACAATCAGAAATATTTTGATCGTACTGTTACAGATAGCCTTCATGGCATTTTCTTGATGTTAAAAGACTTTCTGAATGGGCTGCCAAATAATTAGGATTATCATTATTATTATTTGAGACAGTCTTGAGATAGTCTCACTCAGTTGCCCAGGCTAGAGTGCCATGGCACTAGCATAACTCATAGCAACCTCAGACTCCTGGGTTCAAGGGAAGCTCTGCCTCAGTCTCCCAAGTAGTAGGGACTACAGGCAGCTTTTACAACACCCAGCTAATTTTTCTATTTTTAGTGGATACAGGGTCTCACTCTTGCTCAAACTGGTCTCCAGCTCCTGAGCTCAAGCAATCCTTCCACATGCACTTCTCAGAGTGCTATGATTACAGACTTGAGGCATTGTGCCTGGCCATAAACAGGATTATTATATGAGGACTTTTTGCTTATCCATGGTGGCTGATATCATGAAAATAACGCACAGACAGCTGTTTTCTGCTCATCACCTTCATTATTGTTTGGGTATGTAGCATGTGGCCCAAGACAACTCTTTTTCTTCTAATGTGGCCCAGAGAAGCCAAAAGTGTGGACACTTCCAACCTAACAGATAATCATGTACTAGATGCAGAGAGAACATTTTAACGAAGTATTTAGCACATCTGAAGTGATGGAGTACAAATGATTGATAAACGCCACACAGATCTATGAAGAGGCTTCAAAATTCAAAGGAAAAAATAGATTTAAATTATGTTTTTGCTATTATTTATTGTGTTTGAAGTGTAATAGAAAAGTAAAAACACATACATATTATGTACCGTAAGTGAACACATTTTGCAATGACTAATACAGTAATTGGACTGCCAGTTGATCTTATTTTTCTGCAGACCTCAGAATAAATCTTCCCCTGAGGAAGATTTTAATTACTTTTCAATATGCAATTGATTAGGAAGTTTACAGATCTGCATTGACCTTTTTTAAAAAATTGGGCCTGTTCATTTCTATTCCCAGAAAGTTATACAAATGAAAATACTGCATCATTATCCATAGGCCAGGTTTATTTGACTGCTGAGTGAATCTAAGATATCTCTCGTTAGATAAAATAGCCAATTGTATAATTACAAAGTGAACACAAGGCACATTTAATCATAAGATTTAAATATAGATTTTTAGAATTTGAGATATTTCTTGTTTAAAAGTTGTATTTACTGCTCGGCACCTGTGGCTCAATGGGCTAAGGCACCAGTCACGTATACCTGAGCTGGCAGGTTTGAATCCAGCCTGGGCCCGTCAAACAGCAATGATGGCTGCAACCAAAAAATGGCCAGGCATTGTGGTGGGCACCTGTAGTCCCAGCTACTTGGGAGGTGGAGGCAAGAGACTCACTTGAGCCCAGGAATTGGAGGTTGCTGTGAGCTGTGATGCCACAGCACTCTATCCAGGGTGACAGCTTAAGGCTCTGTCTCAAAAAAAAAAAAAATGGTATTTACAACAATGAATGAAACTAATTGTTTTAAAGACATTATGCTTCTCTCCACTTATATTTCTGGATTAAAAAAAATTGAAAGTAGCTGGAAATTGGAAGATGGATAGTTTACAACATGCGACATTTCAAAATGTGAAACATTTTTTATGTGTGAATGAGAATTTTTTATGATATTGAACAACCAAAATACACTTAAGAATTTGGGAGCTAAATCCTTGAATTCAACTAATAGTATTTTATTTCAAATATTGATATTTATTTAAAGGTCTTAGATTGTGTATTGCTTTCTAATATGTAAATGTTCTCATGATAGTGAACAAATATTTTACTTGCTTTATGAATAAAAGAAGTTATTGAAAGAAGGATATCATCATTTAACAAAAATAAGGAAAATATGCACATGGTTTAAATGTATATGTGAAGTAGAAGATGCATGGGTCGCTTGATGTTTGCCATAATCTATCAACTTTGTCATCCAGTCCTCACATGGTCTTGGTGCTTCGAGACACGGTTAGCAGTGAATTGCTCTAGCTTTGTCGTTAATTTCCTTGGCTGCTACCTGAAAACCAACAGTTACATCTCAAGGCCTAGAGCTCAACAATGATCAAATACTTAACCAATATCCACAATAAGACACATTAGATCTGAATATGGCAGCTACTAGATTATTCCACTTGGTTAAATGACATTGTGATTCTGTTGATATAAAATATGACCCTACTTATCACAAGCTGAATTTCCTTTATATAAAAACTAAGAATTCTCAGGGCCACCAGAAGAACAAATGTTACCAGGAGAGATGAAGAACATCCTAACATATTGCCCTTATTTGAAGTCACAGAAATATTTGAGAAAAATTGATACATAGATTGCTTTGGAGATTAATTCTGAAGAGCAGGAGTGAACTCCTTAGATTCTCTTTCACCATGAATAATAAAGCACAAAAATGAAAATAACTGATTACAGTATGGCACTGTATCATCAGGTTAACGATTTTACATGAGCGCCTTTAATGAGAAATGGCTGTTGCTGATGCATCAGAATGGCTTGTTACTTCTGCCCGATAGAAGACATTGGTGTCTCATGCCTGGCTGCCTTGACCAGTCATGGGGTTAGGGAAAGAGTTTGGGCTCAAGGTTGAAAAGGGATTAAAATACTTCAAGTGAAGAGGAAGGTGAGTAACATCATTTTGGTAATGAAGAAATTGGTGAAAAGAATCTTTTCTTTGGCAGAGGAAAAAAAACACTTAAATCTTAGTCTGTGGTTATAAAAAGGAAATTTTAAGAAATTCTACTTCATGCTATAACTTTTTTTTTTTTTTACATGTTATGCAAACATGACAAAGCTGAACGTTTTCACATGTGCTTTCCCATCCATGCTTTGGAACATCTGCCAACATTTACATCCATAATAGATAAAGAGATCAACTTATAAAAAAGAAAAGAAAAGAAAACAACATGACTTTTCTCCTGGGCATGTTGTGGATTTCAGTATGGATGGATTCATTTGAAGCATGATGACCCACTAAAACAATGTTCATGCATGATTCATACCAGACAGAAGAGAAAGATGACTCCAGAAAATAAGACTCTTATTAATATCAGAAACACATCCACAGATGTTTTCAAGAAGACCATTCCATCAAATTTTGGCCAGTTTTTAATGTCACTTCCTTGCCAATTTATTTGAGACATCCATAACTGTTGATCAGTCTATTGTGAGTAGTCAACCTATAGGCCAACTTCAATTGATAGGTAGTGCCTCAAACTTTTGGTAGAAAAGGATTTTGAAGCCATTACCTAGGTTTAGACAGGTAAAGTGTCATAATTAATTATCATTATTTTCCATGGGTGCTAAAAAAAAGAATAAGGAAATGGTTGTATCAGTGTTGAATTTTGGCCATGTTTTGTGCTTTTATTTCCATATGGTAAATATCAGATTATCATGATGCTTTCTTGTATTTAATCATACATTTATGGTTTAATTCAATAAGCTTTTTAAAACATCTACCCTGTACTTGGAGGTGAATTAGATACTAGGAATTTGCTACTAATGTCTGTTATTCACATTCTAATATCCACTAACACTTCCAAAACACTAAACTCTTTTGATTTTAATGTCATAGAGAAATACTTTCACTCACTGAAATCTTTCAGAAAATGTTTTTGATATTTTCACGTTTTAAGGGTGGTGTTTCTCTATCTTCCTCTTGCCACCGATTTTTACGACTACTTAGCATCTTTATTATGTCTTATATACAAGTGATTGTGAGTGGGGAGCTGGATGACCGTTGCTGTGGAGGTGGCTGCTCCCTGCGTTTTCTGGTGCCAAGCGAAGGAAAACTCTGTGAACAAGTTATTGCAAGTTTACTCCTTGTAGGATTCCCAAACAGAATCATTTCTCAAACCAAAAGATCTCAGGATTTTCCTTCCACAGTACATAGTTTTGCGTATTTAAGGTGTATTTCTGCATGTGACAGTATTCAAGAGTCACTTCTTGATACTTGGTTATATAAAAACTTGAAGAGTGTGCAATAAAGAGTTTATCTGATGTTAAATTTGTGCTTTTTGATCACAAAGAAAACGACCATAGAGGTTGTGAGAAGAACTTTAAAAAACTGAAACTTGATTTAGATCTTAACTGAAGATCAGATCTCGACTAAAGATGGACAGAGAGACGGAGGAAGAGAGAAGGACAGACGGGGGAGGGAGAGGCAGGCAGAGGTTGACTTTCCACATTTCAGTTGGTAGAGGGGGAGCTCAGGAGCAGAGTGAACCAAACAATGTCTACAGTTATGAATTTATAGGGGATCATAGATTTTAATAAAATGTGTTGGCTCCGATTGTGGAGAGTTTTGAACGGCCTTAAATACTATGTATCATGATAGCCACATCATCTTTAAAAGTATAGAGGCTTTTTTTTTTTTGCAGTTTTAGGCCAAGGCCAGGTTTGAACCCACCACCTCTGTTATATGGGGCTGGCACTCTACAGTATAGGGGCTTTTTAAAAAATTATGTTTGATGCCCTCACAACAGCTCTTTGAAATATCAGATCTGAGCTTGGACAGAAGATTAGATTTCTCTGGGTGCCAATACATGCTCTAAAAAGCTAGGGGAACAGATTGCACCCAATGAGTAGGTATCTTTTCTTCTGCAAGTTTTGATAAAGTGGCTGTGCTATGTCTTCACTCTTTACCAATAGTATGGGTAATCCATCTTGTCATTTAATTAATAATGAACAAAATGCTTCTTATAAATGCCATGTTAACTTGAACTTCCAAATCTGTGAAGCATGGTCTATACAAAGAAACTATCCAAAAGTAAAAAAGAGGGGAAAAATGCAAGGAAGCAAGCAAGCATAAAAGAATGATCACTTTTTAATGCATCTCATATAGAAGGAATGTGAATTCAACCACTCACAGTGAAACAAATATATACTTATTAAAATTAGATTTTTGACATTTTGTTCCACTTTGATGTTTTGATATCTTAGGATTATTGTCTTATCAAGAATGCAGGGAAAGTATAAACAATTTCCTAAATTGTCTTTATGTTTTTAAAATCAGAATGACAATCTAATTCCTTAGGGTGCAGATGTGGCCTAGGTTTGGGTTTTATTGTGCTGCCTTAGAAGAACTGACGAACTTATGCGGCATGATGATTTTTGTGTCTAATGGAGTTGTATTCATTTGATACTAAAGAAAAAAAATTTACTCTTGGCATTCATATAATAGTTCTAATTAATCCCACTCTGCTTTGGTAGATAATTTCTGTGGCAGTAATAGACCCCAAAAATATTAACATATATACAAAGTAGTCCCTCATTGGCTGTCCCTCCCTGTCATTATTGCTCTATTTTATTTTCTTAAAGGTGAAGAAAAAGTTATAAAGGATTTGAGAGGTTTGAGAAAAGAGTATTTATGTGAAGAAATGAAATGACCAGTTTGGAAATGTATAATTGTATAATTGTATTGTTTAAACATGAAAATAGACTTATTATGAGACATTTAAAGAAAAATACACTTGAAAAACAGATTATGTTTTATGGACCTTCAAGATACAAAGTAGAATTACAGTTTTAAAGTGTCTTTCTATTTAAAATGGATCCACGAAAACAGATCATTTGTTCTGCACTAGAAACATAGAAATATATGTACACACACACACTCTCTCTCTCCCAGATCAGGATCTATGGTGAACTGCCTAGATATTTCACAAAAATTATTAAAAGGACTGAGATCATTAGCCTTCTTCCAGTTTTTCTCAGGTATTTGAGAATCATACAGGTCACCCACACTTCACACACCTAATCAAGCAAAACTCAAGAGCGCTCAACCTCTGCTTCTCTTCTCTACTCCTTTTGTAAAAAACTGTATATGTAAATCTAGATATTAACATGTCAAGGGACTCCGAAGTCACTTTTGCAGTCAGAGATGAGACCTGTCAAAGCATTATGGCACATGTGAGTATTAGGATGTAAATGGGTGAGGTAGAAGTATCATTAAAGCTTTGCTAATATCAAGGTGGGTGAATATTTCCTGAATCACCTTCGCTCATCTTCTCATCCTGGGTTTACAGCATGTGGGAGCTAATGTCTAGTTGAAATATGGTTTCCACTTGTGGAAAAATTACCCATAATCTTTTACCATCAAGTCTGCATTTTCAACTTTAGATCAAATTAAGAAATGACGAGAGTTATTTTTAAATTAAAAATATATAAAATTTAAGGGAAACTTCAAGTTAGAAAAATATATTGACAGATTCTATAATAGCTAATATAGCTTTTAAAAAATGACTCTTCAAAGATATATAATTAATTATACTTTTAAGTCATATCACGTATACAATGTATTGTGCTGACTCAACATGCTTTACAGGAAGCCAGTTGTAGACGTCTTGTTAGTTAATTGTTTTATTTTTCACATAACAATAGATAACTATTGGAGGGTTCCATGAACCTCTGAGATATAACCACTTTTAAAAATATGATGTATATTTATTTAATTAAAACACACATTTATCTATATCTATCATCCATCTACATATATGTGTGTGAGTATAAACATACACTTACAAAATATTTATAAATATTTGACATTAATAAAATTGTACTGTATATATATATGCTTTGCAGCTTTGCAGCTTTCTCTTTTCTGTTAACTACATGAAATAAAAAGATTTATCCATATTAATGCCTTAAGTATTTTTTTTTTTTTGAGACAGAGCCTCAAGCCGTCACCCTGGATAGAGTGCTGTGGCATCACAGCTCACAGCAACCTCCAATTCCTGGGGTCAAGCGAGTCTCTTATCTCTGCCTCCCAAGTAGCTGGGACTGCAAAAACCCTGCCATAACACCTGGCCATTTTTTGGTTGCAGCCGTCATTATTGTTTGGCGGGCTGGGCTGGATTCAAACCCACCAGCTCAGGTGTACATGGCTGGCGCCTTAGCCCGTTGAGTCACAGGTGCTGAGCCACTTAAGTATTATATAATGGCCGAATAAAATGTCACAGAATAAAAACGGTCTAATTATTAAAATTAAAAAAAGAAAAAATATTTGTTTTTAATTTCTATCCCATGTAAAATGTTGCAATACACATTTGGCACACTTATCTTTGTTCACATTTAACAGTATTTTTCTCAGATAGATATATAGGAACAGGATATATTATTCATATATAATAAGAACATTATTCTAAATTTAAAGAATGTAATATCAAAAGTGGCTGCTGTGTTACAGCTCCACCAATACGATTGTCTGTTTTGTCAAATCCATCTCAATACTGGACATTAGAATCGATTTATTATTAATCTATTATAATTTATGCTACATCGTATTTTAATTTGTATGTTCTGAATTATGTATTATACAAAGTTTGGCAAGCTTTTGTCAGCTGCATTTATCTGAAATGCACATGCTTTCTTTGAACTTTCATTTTTGTAATTTAAAATATTTTTAGTAGATATGTAATAATTATAAATATTTACAGACTATATAAGGATGCGGCAGTACATATGCCGTGAAGTGGTCCGATTGGGATAATCAGTCCATCTCCTCTCGTCGTATTCTGCCCTGCCGCAGCATGTTCTCTCATCCCTTCTAGCAGGTCACCTGTCTTTCCTTTCCCTAAGATCCCTGGTGTTGTTTCTGTGCTTGTGCTTTCATTTTATGGCCTTATCTTAAAAGATAATATTTAAAAAGATAACCTCACTGTCATACAGTTGTAAAAAAAGAAGTAGCTTTAAAGATTTTGTTCTACTTAGTTTTCAATCAATGAAGAAATCCACCAGATTTTTTTAACTGATATAAAGAAAATCTGGTGACTAGGCACATTTAAAGATCAGGAATATTTACATAAACATGCAAAGAGAACAAAATTGTTCAGTCCATGGGGGAGGGAAGATAAATGAACCTCTATTGGATAAGGCAACATTTTTCTGTCTACAGACAAGAACTACCTAGAATTTTTACCAATCATCTATGTTCTAAAGAGCTCTAAACAGCCTCCATCGAATCAGAGTGACGTGATCCTGAAAGGCGTCCACTAGACTTGAGTTTTAAAAATTCACTGAAGCACAAATATTATCTTACCCCGGGTTCCTTATTTCCTTTTATAATTTCTACAGGGTGATCCCAGAAGAGAAAACCCAGAGCTCATGCTGAGTCCCGTCTGGGTGAATTGAAGGTGAACTTCTGCAGTGTCTCTTTATATCTTTTTACTTACAGTACTCTGTCTTATTTTCTAGCAATATTATGGAGTATTCTGCTCTGATCATAGAAAAATAAGAATAGCAATATTTTTCTATTCTTTTAGGGGATTTGGAACTTATATGTAGTATTCAGTGACAATTTTTAAAAATGATTAACCTAGTAATTGCTATTATACCTTTCCCTTTGTTTTCTTTAAACAACATAGCATCAATATAATATACGTTTTTCTACATCATTTTGATTTCCACCTTGTTAAACATTCTATGTGGTGGCATTAAGATGTAATGATTTCAAATTTACCTTGTTGCTACCAACTACATATTGTCTTAGGCTTAAAAATATTTTACCCCATCAAGAGTGATGAACTTTTATTCTGAATGCTGTAAATTCTCAGATTTATAAGCCACTGTATATAACACATACTGAATGCCATCATTTGATTATTCAGCATTCTGCCTAATTGATTTAATGGCTAACCTAGCCATTACTACTTATTAATATTTGCTATATACACATATATATGTTATTTATATAGTCATGAATGCTAATGGTCTTCTTCACTTCCTTGCACCTTTAATTTTAGTCGCTTAATGTAAATTTATTCCCTTTATCCAGTATGCAAATAAAATCAGAATTCACATATATGGAAAGTGCCCTTGTGTACATAGACAGTAAATGTCACACGAGATTTTCAATAGGAAGAACAAAAACCATACAAATGACATGATATTTTGAGTATAATAACCATCTATGTAGTATTTTCTTGGAGCATGATAATTATTCTAGACTGTGTCTATGTCAGGTAGGTCTTGATAAATTACTGTCTTCTTTCTGCAACCATCTTTCTTCTATTTTTCACACCCACTGTTTCAAAACATAAGAATAATACAGGATCACATCACTGAGTTTGTTTTTGTGTTTCTATCTACAGCTAGGTGAAAAAACAAAACCTTAAACAAGAAAAATAAAGAAAATAAGCGATGTTTATAAGTGATGTTCAGAGAGCCGAATTCAAAGATAGTGCTGACTTGATTTTTTCTTATTTAAATGCAAATATTTTATCTTGCTGAAACATTCACTTTCAATTTCAGAGGCAATTACTGGCTGTGCACAGCTGTGCCCCACCCCTCAATTGTCTATAATGTACTATTTCAACCATAAGAAAAAAAATTATTTTGTAACTGTTGTAACCACACTACTTTTGGCTGTATTAGCATCATCCCCTTCCACATCGCAGGCTTCAGTGCACTTTAATTCCAGCTGGTCGTGTGGCTGCTCTGGTCAGTTCTACTCAAGGTACCTCATCACAGATAAGGTTTCCAAGGCAGGAATTTCAGCTGCAAACATTTTCTTTTCATTTCAAGTTTTCCCCTCCACCTGGCCTAAGTCTGTGCTATCCTACCACATAGCTTTAAGCTCGTCAGTGTATTCATCATTATTCCCAAGAAATGCTTTGCTCCAAGAAAAATGTATAACATGTATTTAGTGTAGAAATCATTGTTTAACTGAGATTCTTGAAGGGAGAAAACTTACCCTCTGGAGGTAAGTTTTTCAGACGAGTTCTCATGATGTGGCTTTTTTATACGGTGCACTAGAGTAGTATTTTCAAGCACCAGGTAATTCCCAGCTTCCTCAGATGATTAATGCATGAATTCAGCCCACGGATTGAGACAGTCCTCCCTTCAAAGTTGCATTAGCAGAGATGATGGAAATATAAGGGAAAATAAAATCATTTCTTTTCAATCTTGAAAGGGAATGTATGGATTTGTTATTTTCAATAGGACACTATTTATTGCATAATGCCTCCATTTGTTAACATATACAATAGATTCTCAGAAAAAACAAAGACTTCCAGAGAGGCAACTGTGAGTTAAAATTGATGATAGTGGCAAAAATGATGATAATAAAACTAACCTTCTTATTTTATTTTATTTTATTTTTTGTAGAGATAGCATCTCACTTTATCACCCTCAGTAAAGTGCAGTGGCGTCACACAGCTCACAGCAATCTCTAACTCCTGGGCTTAGGTGATTCTCTTGCCTCAGCCTCTTGAGTAGCTGGGACCACAGGTGCCCACCACAACGCATGGCTATTTTTTTGTTGTTGTTTCAGTTTGGCTGGGGCCAGGTTTGAACCCACCACCTTTGGTATATGGGGCTGGCACCCTACTCACTGAGCCACAGTCGCTGGCCAAACCAAAGTCTTATTACTACAGGGTTTTGTATTTGGGGATGCTTCATTTCATCCTCACAAATTTTCATAGTGCAACAGGCAGGACTTCTGGAGTCAGATGGTTTGGATTTAACTTCATATGCACAACTTGCTAGCTGGGTGACCTTGGCAGGTTTCTTCTGATCATCCATAAAATGGGGACACTAGTACCAAATGAGACAATGCATGAAAAGGGCTTCATACAGTGTAAAATCTTCATACATTTATCATTCCCACTCTAATATAAGTGAGGAAATTTAGAATTAGGTTGAATATCATACTCAGGTGCATAAAACTAATATGTGGTTTGATTGATTTCAATTCTAAGTGTTTGTGATATCAGTCCATAGTGACTCTGAGGGAAGAATGTTTAAATGTAATCCTGCCTACCATCTACCAGCCATATGCTTTAAGAAACATAAAGTCTCTTTGAGTCTCAATTGTCTTTAAAATCAACATGATAATACTTCAAGAGTTTTCCTAAACTGCAAATGGCCTATTATATAAGGCTTTGCACTTAGAAATCACTCAATTCATACCCAATATTACTCTTATTCTATACAATCTCTCTAATATTTGCATGATTAACTATTCTCTGAATAAATCAATTTTGTAACTATAAGTTTTATTCTTTTAATCTTCGTACATTATTTTTCCATTCAGATACATGATTTGTTTCACAATCTTATTTATTGTGATCCTACCTCATTGGATGTCTTGTTCCTTATTATGATGTCACCATAAAGGGCAGATTTGAGAATGTGCATATTGTCATAGTTGTTACAGTGATCATTACAGTCCAGGCTATTATAGTATGTATATACTGAAATCAGAAACATTTACATAAATTAATACTACACTGGTCCATAAATAAGTGAAATTTAACAAGAGGAAAGACCAAAATCTTTATCTAGTACACTTGTGTTTATTAGGCATAAAAATATTTAAAACAAAATTTCTTTCTGAAATGTCTGAAGAAGTGTTAATACCACATGCTGTCTTTTCTCTGAGGAAGCTATTCTCTAGATCTGTTTTCCTGAGCTTGTATTACTGTGTTTTGTTTTAATTTTTCTTTTCTATTCAAATGCTACTTACATATTTGTTACATGTGTGCTGTCATTATGAAGAAGAAACGTGAAGACAGCTGAAAGGTATCACTGGCAAGGATGCTAAAATAATTTTTTTTTAATTTTTATGCCATCTTAAAAGAAATAATCCATCTGACAAAGGGCTGGTAACTAGAATCTACAGAGAACTCAAATTAATCCACAAAAAAAGAGTAAACAGTCCCATCTACCACTAGGCAAGACATATGAAGAGAACCTTCTTTGATGAAGACAAATGAAGAGCTAACAAATAAATGAAAAAAATGCTCATTGTCCCTGATCGTCAGATAAGTGCAGATCACAACCACTCTGAGATATCATTTATACCCAGTGAGAATAGCCCACATCAGAAAGTCTCAAAGCTACAGATGCTGGTGTGGATGTGGAGAGAAGGGAACACATTTACACAGCTGGTGGGAATGCAAACTAATACAGCCTTTTGGGAAGGAAATATAGAGAATCCTCAAAGAACTCTAATTAGACCTCCCATTTGATCCTGCACTCCCATTACTAGACATCTACCCAGGAAAAAAAATCATTTTATCATAAGGACATCTGCACTAGACTGTTTATTGCAGCTCAATTTAAAATCGCCATAGTGAGGGGAAAAATTGAATGCCCAACAACCCAGGAATGGATTATCAAGCTGTGGTGTATTTATACCACTGAATACTAGTCAGCCATTAAAAAAGACGGAGACTTTACATCATTTGTATTAACCTCGATTGAGGTGGATGGAACACATTTTTCTTAGTAAAGCATTACAAGAATTAAGAAGCAACAATCCAATGTAATCAGTTCTAATATAAAGGCAGTAGATGATCTAATACAAGGTGGGGGGTAGGGGAAGGAGCAGGAGAGGGGAGGAGGTAGGACGGGGGTCACAGTGTATGGCACATATCTTGGGGGTGGGACACAATTATAAGAGGGACTTTACCCAACAAATGCAATCAGCGTAACCTAATTCTTTGTACCCTCAATTATTCCCAAACAATTAAAAAAAAATCAACAAAGTCCGGCCAAATTGAGTTTGAATAATGGCTCTGTTACTTGCTAATCTCTATTATATGGACAAAGGTCTTTTATCTCCTGGAGCTTTCTTTCTTTTTTTTTTAATTAAATCATAGCTGTGTACATTAGTGCAATCAAGGGGTACAGCTGGTTTCATATACAATCTGAAATGTTTTCATCAAACTGTTTAACATACCCTTCATGACATTTTCTTAGTTATTGAATGAAGACATTTGTATTCTGCATTTAGTAAGTTTCACCTGTATTCTTCTGAGATGCACCATAGACGTGGCCCTACCAATTACCCTCCCTCCACCCTAATCTTCCCCCTCCTCTTCCTTCCCATATTCTTGTGCTATAGTTGGGTTATAGCCTTCATATGAAACCTTTAAATTAGCTTCACAGTAGGGCTGAGTACATTGGATACTTTTTCTTGCATTCTTGAGATACTTTGCTAAGAAGAATAAGTACCACCTCCATCAGTGTAAACATGAAAGAGGTAAAGTCTCCATCTTTCTTTAAGGCTGCATAGTATTCCATGGTATACATGTACCACAATTTATTAATCCATTTGTGGGTTGATGGGCACTTGGGCCTCTTCCATGACTTAGCAATTATGAATTG
>CAUYON010083479.1:0-40750 GCA_963573935.1 Arctocebus calabarensis
CCGCCAAACAACAATGACGGCTGCAACCAAAAAATGGCCGGGCATTGTGGCGGGCGCCTGTAGTCCCAGCTACTTGGGAGGCAGAGGCAGGAGACTCGCTTGAGTCCAGGAATTGGAGGTTGCTGGGAGCTGTGAAGCCACAGCACTCTATCCAGGGTTACAGCTTGAGGATCTGTCTCAAAAAAAAAAAAAAAAAAATGAAATCTGAATTCCTAAACTCAACGCACCACAAACCGACCCCAACCACATTTCCAACATTACTCCTGCTGTTCCTCTTCATGGGCCAGCGAACCAAACTCAACCACATGGTTCCTACAGTGCTGCTCCTTTTCCATCATTGCTTGATACTTTCCCTTCTAACAGAAGACCTTTTTCTTATCTCTCAATCCCATGGAGAAGCCAAACATTTGTGTCCCCCTCCCACACTCATGTGTTGAAGCCCACAGTGTGATGATTTATTTATTTATTTTGGAGACAGAGTCTCACTTTGTTGCCCTGAGTAGAGTGCTGTGGCATCCTAGCTCACAGCAACCTCACACTCTTGGGCTTAAGTGATTCTCTTGCCTTAACCTCCCTCCCGAGTAGCTGGGACTACAGGGGCCCACCACAACACCTAGCTATTTTTAGAGATGGGGGGGTCTCACTTTGGTTCAGGCTGGTCTTGAACTTGTGAGCTCAGGCAATCCACCCATGTTGGCCTCCCAAAGTGTTAGGATTACAGATATGAGCCACTGCTCCTGGCCCCCACAGTGTGCTTATATTTGAAGATGAAACCTCTAAGGAAGCATAATAATTAAGGTTAAATTAGGTCATAAGGGTAGGGTTCTTTGAATTAGTGTCCTCATAAGAAGAGATACCACAGCCTGTTTGCAAGCCAGGAAGAGAGCCCTCACCAGAAACCCAATCCCACCTTAATCTAGAATATCTAGTGCCTAGGACACGGAGAAAAAAAATATCTGTTGTTTAAGCCAACCAGTCCACAGGATTTTTTTAAGGCAGCCTAAGTAGATTAAGACACCCTTCTTGGAATAGTACTAGCATTGCACATCTAAAACCTCTCTTCTTCAAGGACCAACTCAGAGACCATGAAACTTTCCTCAGTTCCTCCACTTTATTTGTTCTTTTCTTTTTTTTTAGATATTTGATAAATTTTGTATTGTTTTTTCAAAGTCTCAAAAAGTAGACAACTAATATTTATAAATAAAAATAGAAGATAATTTCAAAAAAGAGATCATGCCAAATCTCTGTTTTTTTTTTTTAATCGAGACAGCCTTACTATGTCAGCCTGGGCATCACAGCTCACAGCAACCTCAAACTTTTGGGCGTAAGCTATGCTCTTGCCTCAGCCTCCCAAGGGGCTGGGACTATAGGCGCCTGCTATTTTTTTGTTGCAGTTGTCGTTTAGCTGGCCCGGGACAGGTTTGAACCCACGATTGGTGCATGTGGTTGGTGCTGTAACCATTGTGCTACAGGCGCCGAGCCTGGTGTTCTATCTTACAGAATTCCTTTCTAGTAAGTTTTTGGGTTAACCTCTGGTTCAGTATTGTAGCTTTGTGATGACTACTACAGTATTTGAAACTTATAAGATACACAATATATATTAGTTGATAGACACATAAATAAAAGAGGAGAAAAGAAATGGGGAACAGGAATGGTGGTTCACTCCTGTAATACTAGTACTCTGGGAGGCTGAGGTGGGAGGATCACTTAAGGTCAGGAGTTCAAGACCATCCTGAATAAGAGCAAGACCCTATCTCTATCAAAAATAGAAAAAAAAAAAATTAGCCGGGTGTAGTGGTACACACCTGCAGTCTGAGCTTGGGAGGCTGCCTAACCCCAGGAATTTGAGGTTGCAGTGAGCTATGATCACACCATTGCTCTTTACCCAGGCCAACAGAGTGAGACTCTCAAAAAAAAAAAAAAAATTGGCTGGGTGCAGTGGCCACACCTGTAATTCTGGCGCTCTGGGAAGCTGAGGTGGGTGGATTGCTTAAGTTCAGGAGTTCCAGACCATCCTGAGCAAGAATTTGACCCTGTCTGTACTAAAACAGACAAAAACTAGCAGAGTGTTGTGGTGGGAGCCTGTAGTCCCCGTTACTGGGGAGGCTGAGGCAGGAGGATTGCTTGAGCCCAAGAGTTTGAGGTTGCTATGAGCTATGATGATGCTATAGCACTATACCCCAGGGTGACAGAGTGAGACTGTGTCTCAAAAAAAAAAAAAGAAAAATAGGGCCAGGTGCAGTGGCTCATGCTTGTAATCTCAGCACTCAGGGAGGCTGAGGCAGGTGGATGGCCTGCGCTCAGGAGTTTGAGAACTGCCTGAGCAAGAGCAAGACCCTATCTCTAAAAATTTAGGCAGGCATTGTGGTGGGCACCTGTAGTCCCAGCTACTCAGGAGGCTGAGGCAAGAGAATTGCTTGAGCCCAAGAGTTTGAGGTTGCTGTGAGCTATGACACCATGGTACTCTACCCAGGGAGACAAAGTGAGATGCTATCTAAAAACAAAAAAAAAGAAGAAGGGAAATGGAGGAAGAAATAAAACACAAACTTTTTATTTAAAATTTAAAGAATTATTTAAAGAAGTCTTCTGCAATTTCTTTTCTTAGGGTTTCATAATTCTCTTTGTAAAGAACCTTCACTTCTTTTGTTAGGTATATTCCCAAGTATTTCATTTTCTTTGAAGCTACTGTGAAAGGAATAGTGTCCTTGATTTGCTTCTCATCATGGCAGTTATTGGCATATACAAAGGCTACTGATTTGTGGACATTGATTTTATATTCCGAGACCTTATGGTATTTCTTGATCACTTCCAGGAGTTTTGTGGTTGAGTCTCTGGGATTTTCTAAGTATAAGATCATATCATCAGCAAAGAGCAAGAGTTTGACCTCCTCTGTCCTCATTTGGATGCTCTTTATATCCTTCTCTTGCCTGATTGCATTGGCTAGAACTTGTAGCAACAAATGGAAGAACATACCATGCTCTTGGCTGGCAAGAATCAACTTTGTCAAAATGTCTATTCTACCCAAGGCAATCAACAGATCAATGCAATTCCCATTAAAATACCATCATATTTTGAAGAACTGGAAAATATAATTTTTCGTTTTGTATGGAACTAGAAAAACCTGTGATAGCCAAGGCTATTCTTTTTTTTTTTTTTTTTTTTTTTGAGACAGAGCCTCAAGCTGTCACCCTGGATAGAGTACTGTGGCATCACAGCTCACAACAACCTCCAATTCCTGGGCTCAAGCGAATCTCTTGCCTCTGCCTCCCAAGTAGCTGGGACTACAGGTGCCCGCCACAACGCCTGGCCATTTTTTTTTTTTTTGGTTGCAGCCATCTTTGTTGTTTGGCAGGTCAGGGCTGGATTCGAACCCACCAGCTCAGGTGTACGTGGCTGGCGCCTTAGCCCGCTGAGCCACAGGCGCCAAGCCAAGGCTATTCTTAATAATAAAAACAAAGCTGACGTGGTTTCTTGTACCCTCAATGAATCCCCAACAATAAAAAAAGAGAGAGAGAGAGAGAGAAAAGCTGGAGGCATCACCCTATCAGACTTCAGGCTATATTACAAGTCTATAGTAATCAAAACAGCATGGTATTGGCACAAACATAGAGACATAGACATGTGGAATAGTATAGAAAACCAAGACATGAAACCAATTTCTACTTGCCAGCTGATCTTTGATAAACCAAACAAAACCATACAGTGGGGGAAAAAAACCTATTCAACAAATGGTGCAGGGAAAACTGGATAACCACAGGTAAAAGACTGAAACTGGATCCACACCTTTCACCACTTATAAAAACTGACCCAAGAAGGATAACAGATTTAAAACTAAGAGACAAAATAATAAAAATCTTAGAAGAAAGTATGAGGAAAAACTCTTGAAGATGTCAGCCTGGGGAAAGATTTTATAACAAAGACCTCAGTAGGGCATTGCAACAACAACAAAAATTAACAAGTAGGACTTAATTAAGCTGAAAAGCTTCTGCACAGCTAAGGACACAAGTAAAGCAAAAAGACACCCTTTAGGATGGGAAAAGATATTTGCAAGATATGAATCTGACAAAGGGTTCTATAGAACCTATGGATTCAAACTAGAATCTATAGATAATTTAAATTAATCAACATCAAAACGAGTAAACAATCCTTTCTACCACCAGGCAAGAGATATGAACAGAACATTCTCTGATGAAGACAAATGAATGGCTAACAAACATTTAAAAAAATGCTCAGTGTCCCTAATCATCAGAGAAATGCAAATCAAAACCACCCTGAGATATCACCTGACCCCAGTGAGAATAGCCCACATCATAAAGTCTTAAAGCTTCAGATGCTGGCATGGATGTGGAGAGAAGGGAACACTTTTACACTGCTGGTGGGACTCCAAACTAATACAATCTTTTGGAAAGGAAGTATGGAGAATCCAAGGAACTCAAATTCAACCTCCCATTTGATCTGACAATCCCATTAGTAGGCATCTGCCTAGAAGGAAAAAAAAATCATTTTATCATAAGGATGTTTGCATAAGCATGTTTATTGAAGCTCAATTTACAATTGCCAAAATGTGGAAACAACCTAAATGCCCACCAACCCGGGTATATATATCCAAGCTGTGGTATATGTATACCATTTAGCCATTTAGAAAGATGGAGACTTTACATCTGTTGTTTTAACCTAGACAGAGTAGGAACACATTCTTCTTAGTAAAGCATCACAAGAACGGAGAAGCAAGAATCCAATGTACTCAATTCTAATATGAAGCCAGGAGACAATCTAATACATACCCACATAAGAGAAAAACTCAAATCAATTCAAGGTGGGAGGCACGGGAACGAGGAAGCGGAGAGAGGGGAGGAGAGAGGGAATGGGGGGCTACAGTGTATGGCACAACTCCTGGGGGCAGGCACAATTACAAGAGGGACTTTACCAACAAATGCAATCAGTATAACTTAATTCTTTGTACCCTCAATGAACCTGAAATAATAAAAATAAATAAATAAATATTAAAATAAAAAAATAAAATTTAAAGTAGGCCCTCTTATGCCTATAATCCTAGCACTCTTGGAGGTGGAGGTAGGTAGATTGCTTGAGCTTAGGAGTTCAAGACTAGCCTGAGCAAGAGTGAGACTCTATCTCTACTAAAAATAGAAAAATTAGCGGGGTGTGGTGGCACAGACCTATAGTCCCAGCTACTCAGGAGGCTGAGGCAAGAAGATGGCTTGAGTCCAAGAGTTTGAGGATGCTGTGAGCTGTGATGCCATGACACTCTTCCCAGGGCAACTGAGTGAGAATCTGTCTCAACCTAACTAAATAAATAAAATTTAAAGAAAAACAGAGAATTAAAGAGATGTATTAATAAATGGAGAGAAAAAAGTTAAATCTTTTTTTCATTTTATTTTTATTGAGCACTATATAACACATTGGATACTACATAAGACACTGTATACCCTTCTAGCTGGGGTAGATGACCATTACTGGGTTATTTTGTCATTAATCAGGAAAATGCTTCTTTAATCAATGTTCTCTAAACCCTTTGACACATAGTAGCGATTAACTCCAGAGATGTGCCTATCTCTTTCCATCAATTGCCAATGGTATATATAATGAGCAACTATCTTTTTCTTTGAGACAGAGCCTCAAGCTGTCCCCCTTGGTAGAGTGCTGTGGCATCATAGCTCATATCAACCTCCAACTCCTGGGCTCAAGCGATTCTCCTGCTTCACCTCCCAAGTAGCTGGGACTACAGGCACCTGCCACTTTTTTTGTTTGCAACTGTCATTGTTTGGCAGGCCGGGCTGGATTTGAACCAGCCAGCTCAGGTGTATGTGGCTGGCGCTTTAGCTGCTTGAGCCACAAGAGCCAAGCTGGGCAACTGTCTTTTCCTTGCCACCATTAGTGAACTTGTGGATGTAAGCAGTGGCCACTGGGGGGATGAACAAGCATTCATCCATGAGCGCAAGTCCAGGAAGAATCTTGAACCACATCTTGGCATGGTTACTTTGGTCAAAAATAATAAGTTAAATCTTCATTTTCGTGATATTTAAAATAAACACGTTCTCTCAAAGAAACTAAACTTGGGAGAATTTTTTTCCACTGGGATCTGAAATGTTTTGTCTATGTCTGGAGAGGGGAAGTTGACTAATTGGAGTAGAATTTTAGCTCTAGCTTCAGAGGATATGGAGAAAAGAACTCAGCTGGTAGGAAAAAACTGGTATTGTATGACTAGAGTCATAATCATGCAGGTCTGAGGACCCAAAATTGAACATCCAGGACCAATTTTTTCTCCTGCAATCCTATTCCTAGTTACCATCCTCCTGTTGGACTCTTCCTTATATACCGCCTCTTTCTTATTCCCCAAGTGTAGTCTTTAAATCTAGATTTTTGAATAGGCAATAATCACATGGTTCAACATGTAAGAACTATGGATGTAGAATGTTTCCCTAAAATCATGACCTGGGTTGAGTGTTTTAGTCACAATGATAAGGATAACGAAGTTCAGAACCTCTCTTACACCTTTATCCAAGGCTGAGCCAGAGGTTGTAACTAGCATGAAACAGCCAGTCATAAAGAACATTCTAGAAGAACCTAGAAAACCCCAGGATTTGTAGGGACTGGCAGGAGGGTAGGAGTGCTGGCATAGGGTAAACATTGGACTTTTAGCAACAGTACTGTTCTTCTCTTGAGTAGCCCAGAAGGGTGAAGGGGGTTATGGAGGAAGGGAGTGGGTGAAAGGCACAGAATGCAGGAGACCTTTTGGGGCTGCTCTATGGTTGGTTCCAGAAGGGCAGGCTTTCTGTGGGAAGGGCAATGGGTGTGGGGTGCTCTTCTGCTCCCTAGGATACACATCACCGCAGAGGGACCAGAAGCATGGGGGGTGGGTGGGATGGAGGGGACAGAGCGGGAAGGGGCAATATGCCATTGGTGGGAGTGGTCTCCTCACATACACCTCCTGTGTGGGCACCAAAAATCCTAACTCCCAGGAATGGTGAAGGGCAGCACAAAGAGCTCAGATCCTTCTCCATGGGAGAAACTTTTCTCACAACTCCATCAAAAAACTTCCTTTTTCCTTGTTTTTCAGCCCAATAGCAATGTCCAGAAAATATCTAGAAAAATGAGGGGAATGGGAAAGCCCTAAATAAGAAGTCTGAAAAGTCCTCATGAGATGGTAAATGGCATTGCAGATTTTATTTTGCTTTTATTTTTCCCCTTGCCAACTGTGAAAAATTCTCATCTCAGCTACAAGAGTTCTGCCTAGGTAAGTAAGTGGGTAATGTTGGTTCTGAGAAATGCTTCTACGGGTTAACAGATTTGACTCTATGGAAAGTCAAATAGTTTCAACTCTAGCATTTTCCTAGTTCCTGTTTTTCCTCAGGAGACCTGGTGCTTTGGTGTGATTAAAATGTCATAGTTGAAGCAGTAACTTTGAATCCATTTTTATGGCTGGGCAATTTTCAAAAAAAAGAAAAACATCTCTATAAAATCATAGCTTTGTGTGAAGAAAGAAAATGTGTAGAGAGCCATTTGCTGTTTTCCTTGCAATCTTTAAGAAAATCAAACTCTAAAAGACATTTCAGTCTGGATGCAGCCTTCCCAAATCCCTGAACCTACACAGGTGAGAGCTTATCTTTTGCAAATCGGAAAACTGAAGTCACTATTCCCACTTAGAATAAATATTTAGCGAAGGATCCTGCAAAAGAAAGTTAGTTTAGGAAAGGTATTTCCTAGGAGATTTTGGCTTTACCCAAATGACTTGCTCAAGATAAGACAAGTCAGAACTAACTGTCTCGTGCCTTTTCTATCTCTTTATGGAAGCGAAATATCACAAGTGAGGGTTTTGTTGTATTTTTTTCTTTTCCACTTCAGAAGACGTTCCCTAGAAACCGATGTTGACTCTGTTCTCCAAACAGATGAACAGTTTGGGGAGCACCCAGAACTCACCATAAATCTTCACTAGCAGCTCCTCCCTAAAGAGGGTATAACTCATTGAGCCCAAAGCCTCCAAACTTGAAGGAACATCCCTTTTACTAAGAAAAGGTATTTATATTGCTGTGTCCTGGGTATACACGAAGGTTATAACCCTCCACCCACCACCCAGGATTACTCAGTTTTTCCCTGTGTGAACTTGAGCTTGGGTGTTTTTTAATATTATAAATTGGGCAGGTCTTCTCTGAAATTTTTGCTACCATAAGTCCTGAATTTCTGACTTGCTTCTAAATTGCTGAATGTTACACTTTCCTCACTGTTTTAGTTTTCTCCAAAGTGCACAGGAAATGTCTTCAGGTTTGACAAACTCTTCCTTACCGTGTTCTCCACACTCCTACTCCAAAAGTGTACATTCAGCATTTCAGAGTCTTTAAACCATCTTAGCTTACATACACTGAAGTCACACTTTGTATGAAGTTAAAATGGTTTCATTTTCAATCAGCTGACTTAAAAGGAACTTAACCTCTGTCAGATATCCCTAAAAATCCCAAGTCTTTTTCTTTGAAATGTCCATGATGTTATTCTTATAAATATATGCCAAATCTTCAAATCAAGTTTTCTTCATCTGGACGTATTTTTAAAATATAGCAGTCTGATAACTAAGGGTAGGGAAAACAGCACCAGAAATAGAAGGGCTGAAAACGAGAGTGGGGATGTTATTTGAAATAATCAGAATAAAAATTATTTCTTCAACACTCAAAAAATATTGATTTGAATACCCACCATTGTTCTAGGCTCTGGTGATAAAGCAGTGAACAATAGAAACTACATTTTTGTCCTCAAAAGCTTAAGTTCTAATAGAAGGAGACAGATAATAAACCAAATTAATAATTTATGTAGTACATTAGAAAGTGATCTTTGCTTTGAAGAAAAACAAAGCAGAGGCAGAGTATAGGGAGTGTTTTACTTTTTATTCATTCATTCATTTATTTTTTGAGACAAGGTCTCTCTTTTTTGCCCAAACTAGAATGCAGAGGTATCATAACAGCTCTCTGCAACGTCATTCTCCAGGGCTCATGCAATCCTCCTGCCTCAGCTCCCAAGAGGCTAAGACTGCAGGTGTGCACCACCATGCCTGGCTTACCTTTCTATTTTTGGTAGAGATGAGTCTTCATCATGTTGCCTGAGATAGTCTTGAACTCCTGGCCTAAAGAGACCCTTCCACCTTGGCCTCCCAAAGTACTAGGATTACAGGTGTTGAGTCACCACGCTTGCCCAGGGTGTTTTTTTTTTTTGAGACAGAGCTTCAAGCTGTTGCCCTGGGTAGAGTGCCGTGGCATCACAGCTCACAGCAACCTCCAACTCCTGGGCTCAAGTGATTCTCCTGCCTCCACCTCCCAAGTAGCTGGGGCTACAGGTACCCACCACAACACCCAGCTAATTTTTATTGCAGCCATGGTTGTTTGGTGGGTCCAGGATGGATTTGAACCTGTTAGCTCAGGTGTATGTGGCTGGCGCCTTAGCCGTTTGAGCCACAGGCACCAAGCCAAGCCAGGTTTTTTCTAAGTTAAAAATAAGGAGACTTTCGAACAAAGCCTTGAAGGAGATTAATTTTCCAACAAAGCCTTGAGGGAGTTGAATAACCAGGCTATCTGAACACTTGAGGGAAGAGTCTCAGGCAAAGGAAACAAACAGCCAAGTGTAAAAGCTCCCAGGGATTCCCCAGAGTGACTGAGCAATAGCTAGCGGAGAGGCTGGCTGGAGCAGCAGGTGGTAAGAGAAAGGAAGGGAGGAAGCATGCCCTAGAGCCTTGTAGGTACTTTGAATTTTACTGTGATGAGATGAGAAGCCAGCAGAGGGTTTCAAACAAGGGAACTACAGGGTCTCATTAACAAGATCATCGGCTGTTGACAGAGAAGGAAAAGGGGGTCAGGTGTAGGAAACTGGTACATTGGTTAGACCACTGCATTCATCCCAGAAATTAATAATATCAGAATTTAATCATAAAGCATTTGCTGTGTTTACAAAAGGGGAAGGAAATGTGCTTGCAGAATAATAAAAAAAAAGTAGGGATACAATTTTTTGGAAAATGTTTTTTAAGTGTTGAAAAAAAAAATATTTGGGGCGGCGCCTGTGGCTCAGTGAGTAGGGCGCCGGCCCCATATACTGAGGGTGGCGGGTTCAAACCCGGCCTCGGCCGAACTGCAAAAACAGCAACAACAAAATAGCCAGGCGTTGTGGCAGGCGCCTGAGGTCCCAGCTACTCGGGAGGCTGATGTAAGAGAATCGCCTAAGCCCAGGAACTGGAGGTTGCTGTGAGCTGAGTGACGCCACAGCACTCTACTGAGGGCAATAAAGTGAGACTCTGTCTCTACCATAAAAAAAAAAAAAAACCCAAAACAAAAACAGTTTGGGAGGTGCTTTGCCACTGCGTCTCCTCTAGATGCAATGGACTTGGGAGTCCGAGGGAGCCAGGTTTCCAGAATTTTGCTCCTTAGAGACCTATGGCACTAGCAGGGTTTCGTCAGGTTGATTAAGAGTGAGCCTTTAGGGGTCTGCTTAGGACGTCTTTTCCCTCCCATTTCCTAAACTTGCCAGGGTGCCTGTTAGAAATACAGAATGGGCCCTTCCCATTTTGTAAGTATGGAACGGGTTCCAGGGAATATATACTTTTAGCAACACACGTGGTTGTTCTTATGATTAGGAAGTCTGGGAAACTGTCTTTCTAACCTTCCCACCCAGAGTTCCCTCACCCCTTTTGGCGTTTGCAGCGAACCCGAAAAGAGATGCAGAGCATCCGTGCAGCCGGCAGGTGGCGCTACCTGACCGCAAGTCATAGAGGGCCCGCGTGCCCTACAGAGAAGCGTGAGGCGCGAGAACCGGGCCACCACTCACCCCGGCGGAGCGGCGCTCACTAGTGGGGGAGCAGGGCTGGTACCCCTGCTTTTTGGGCTTTCGGGCATCATAAGCCGCACCTGGTCGGCTTCTTAGGCTCCTGGGGTAGGAGAGACAGAAGAGGCAGCGCTTTCGGCCTGAGCATTGAGCACTGGGGAGATAACAAGGACCTGCAGCGAGAACTCACAGCCTCTCGCCGCAGGGAATCAGTCCAACCCAGCCAACCCAAGCCCCGGGACCTACTACTGAGCCCCGTCGGGGAGGGCTGGACCGTCAGACATCTCCTTTCCATTGGCGGCTGGAGGAGGGCCACGCCCCCTTTCCTACAGCCCTCATCTTTGACTGGCTCTCGAGTTCCAGGTGGCCACGCCTCCTCCCCTCGCACATACACAAGAGTCACGCGCCTTTCAGTTGGAAACTTGGCGTGCTGGGGAGGATGGTAGCCCTCATCTCCCCACCCACTTACGTTGCCATTGGTCCGCAGAGCCGGGCACGACCACGCCCCCATTCCAGCCCCCTGGCTGGGAGGGCGGGCGCCCGCTCATGATTGGCTGGTCGGCTCGCCTCTCGCCGGAGTGGCTGGTGGTCCCCTCCCTCCGCTTCCCCCTCCCACGAGCTTCGGGGTTCCTCAGCTGGCCGAGGTCGAGTCAGTGTCAGTCAGGGAGGCGGACTGCTGAGCATTGGGCGCGGACGCTGGGTTGCAGTCTAGTCCAGGGACCAGTGCTTGCGTTCGCGCCGCCGGGTGAGAAGGATGAAGCTGCAGCTGGAGCAGCCACCCTATGATTGGCTGTGGCGCTTGTGAACCCGAAGTAAAGATGGCGGGCGGGCAGGCAGCCGCCGCACTGCCCACTTGGAAGATGGCGGCTCGCCGCAGCCTCAGAGCCCGCAGCCGGGGGGTCCTGCAGGCGGCCGCAGGGCGGCTGCTGCCGCTGCTACTGCTGAGCTGCTGCTGTGGCGCGGGCGGCTGCGCCGCGGCGGGTGAAAACGAGGAGACAGTGATCATCGGGTTGCGGCTGGAGGACACGAACGACGTGTCGTTCATGGAAGGGGGGGCGCTGCGGGTGAGCGAGCGGACCCGGGTCAAGCTGCGGGTGTACGGGCAGAACATCAACAACGAGACGTGGTCCCGCATCGCTTTCACCGAGCACGAGCGGCGGCGCCACAGCCCCGGCGAGCGCGGGCTCGGGGGCCCCGCGCCACCAGAGCCGGACAGCGGCCCCCAGCGCTGCGGCATCCGCACCTCAGACATCATCATCTTGCCCCACATCATTCTCAACCGCCGCACATCGGGCATCATCGAGATCGAAATCAAACCGTTGCGCAAGATGGAGAAGAGCAAGTCCTATTACCTGTGCACGTCGCTCTCCACGCCTGCCCTGGGCGCCGGCGGCCCGGGGTCCGCGGGTGGCACCGTCGGGGGCAAGGGCGGCTCGGGGGTGGCCGGGCTCCCGCCGCCGCCGTGGGCCGAGACCACCTGGATTTACCACGACGGCGAGGACACCAAGATGATCGTGGGCGAGGAGAAGAAATTCCTGCTGCCCTTCTGGCTGCAGGTGATCTTCATTTCGTTATTGCTGTGCCTGTCGGGAATGTTCAGCGGCCTCAACCTGGGGCTCATGGCCCTGGACCCGATGGAGCTGCGCATCGTGCAGAACTGCGGCACGGAGAAGGAGAAGAATTACGCCAAGCGCATCGAGCCGGTGCGCAGGCAGGGCAACTACCTGCTGTGTTCTTTGCTGCTGGGCAACGTGCTGGTCAACACCACGCTCACTATCCTGCTCGACGACATCGCCGGCTCAGGCCTCGTGGCGGTGGTGGTCTCCACCATAGGCATTGTCATCTTCGGGGAGATCGTGCCCCAGGCCATCTGTTCCCGGCATGGCCTGGCTGTTGGGGCCAACACCATCTTCCTCACTAAGTTTTTCATGATGATGACCTTCCCCGCTTCTTACCCGGTCAGCAAGCTGCTGGACTGCGTCCTGGGCCAGGAGATTGGCACCGTCTATAACCGGGAAAAGCTGCTGGAGATGCTGCGGGTCACCGACCCCTACAACGATCTTGTTAAGGAGGAGCTGAATATAATCCAAGGGGCGCTGGAACTCCGCACCAAGACGGTGGAGGACGTGATGACCCCGCTCCGGGACTGCTTCATGATCACGGGCGAGGCCATCCTGGATTTCAACACCATGTCGGAGATCATGGAGAGCGGCTACACTCGCATTCCAGTATTTGAGGGAGAGCGCTCCAACATCGTGGACCTGCTCTTTGTCAAAGACTTGGCCTTCGTGGATCCAGATGACTGCACTCCTTTGAAAACCATCACCAAATTTTATAACCACCCTTTACACTTTGTTTTCAATGACACCAAGTTGGACGCTATGCTGGAAGAATTTAAGAAAGGTGGGAAATTTTGATATCTTTCATTGGCTTGCTTTTTTCTCTCTCCATCCTCCTCCCTACTTAAATCTTCTACCCTCACCAACCCCCCAAGGCGAGTTGACCGGAATTTCTCCTTCTGTCTCTTAATTGCAAAGTTGAAAGGGTGGTATGGATTTGGGGACGGATTGAACTAGTAAAGCGCTTTTAGGTTCTTTAAAAGCAGAAGACTGCTATCCCTACTTTGTCCCATTATTGAAAAGCAAACTTCCTAATTTCTGTGCGTGATGCTTTCCCCGTCCCCCCTCCAGCCCGCCCCCCATCCCTTACCCCCATCCCGGGGTCTGCTGCACTCTTTGCCTGGGTTCTGAGTGGGTAGGTGAAAGTAGAGGCTGGCTAATGGTATGCCACTTGGTTGACATCTACTAATCACAGGCATTTGGAAAACGTTTAAATAGCTTTCCCCAGCGCGGTCCTTTTTCCCTCCTCCTTAAGCATCCACGCTGAGGTTTTAAAGATTGGAAATACATTTTCTGTTGCTTCTGTTCCTGGTTGTCTGGCGACCTGTGGGGAAGATTGAGGCTGGCCTTTGAGGGTAGGGGGTTGGGTAAGACAAGCACCACCACCAAAACAAACAAACAAACAAACAAACAAAACTTGTTTTAGATGTGACTTGCTTTAGCTAGAAAAGCTGTCTTTTTTTTTTTTTTAAACTAAAGCTAGTTATTAATATATAACTTGGAAAGGCTAGAGCTAAGTTAACCTTTTATGAGACTGTATCTGTATTATGTGGCTTACTTCATTATTTACTTACATTTAACTCACAACACATAGGCTTTCCCAAACCAAGTATGCTTTGGGCAAAAGCTTGAACTTAACAATAGGATAAATCCCTGTATTTATTACGGTGTGTTTATTTCTTAACTCTTTCTGTTTAAAAGTGTTCTTTTTTAACATTGATCCCTGATACATTAAAATGAAGTGTATCTCCAAGTCAACTCTCACTGTTCCAGGGTGTTTAACATCAAAGAGAAAGAAGTGTAGAGTCTTAATGCACTTACACCACACGTCATTTCTTGCATTGTGGGATTTTGTTTTACTGTGTAATGAACAGGTAAATGGCAACTCATATTATTATATTGAAATTCTGAAAGTTTCTGGTAAATAGCTAGTGTTATCAAAAAACTGAGGGATGCTGAATTTTTTAATTGCTATCATGCTAGTGCATTTGTGTATATTGAAATGTGTATGTAACCTTTAATGACCCAGTAGTCTTCAAAACTAAGTTTTCTTCTTCAAAAAGAATTTTGATCACTAATAGTAGTCTTTCCTGTGAAAAAGGCCTTGTGTACCTGGTGACAGCTTATTGGGTATGGTGATCTGAACCTGTTCGTGGAGTGTGTGGTTGTCCTAATTCCATTTTTCTGGCTGAATGGTGTCCTCTTTAGAATAGGATCATACTGCAGTTAATTTTCATGTAAAGGAATAGAGCAGAATGTGCTTTGAAGATTGATAATTTACATTTAAAAGCACAAGGTTAGTCTTCTGGATTCTTAAATATTAAAAGGAAAATATCTGGTATCTCTAGATGACTTGGCTTCTTTTGGGGCTGTCATTATTCTTACACTAAGTTGTTATTTAGAGCATCTAACCAGTCCCTCTTCAATAATTTGGCAGTAGTATCTGTAATGCAGAAAGATATCTTGAAATGCATGAAAATGCCTTTGAAGTCTTTTATCGCTAAATTTCCCAATATTGATATAGATAATTTATTGCATTTTTTAGTATTCAGAATCCTTACACATTTACTGATGGATTGGTGACACTAGTTTGTATTTCCTGCTGAAGTCTTTTCTTCCCTTCTATGTCTTTTTTCTTTGAGAATTTATTCACTTCACAGCTCATTTATCCTGTCCCTACTCAAAATTTCAAAATATGCATTATTTTGAAATTTGTTTTTGCTTGTTCTTGAATAATTTTTCTATGATTGATTTATTTCCATGAGAAATGTTTTTCTTCTAAACTCAACACTTACAGTATGTTTTTGAAATGTATTCTTTTTTTTTTTTTTTTTGAGACAGAGTCTCACCATGTTGCCCTGGGTAGAGTGCTGTGGTGTCACAGCTCACAGCAACCTCAAACTCTTGGGCTTAAGCAATTCTCTTGCCTCAGCCTCCCAAGTAGCTGGGGAGGTTGCCCATAGGTGCCCACCAGAATGTCTGGCTATTTCTTGGTTGTAGTTGTCGTTGTTGGAATGGTTTGAAGACTTTTTTTCCCATTCCTTTTTCTCTCCTCTAACTTATTCATTTCCAAGAAACAAAACCAAAACAGACACCCCCAACAATACCAACTGTAATTTCCCAAATTAGTTAGATCCTCAATCCAGATGTCACTGAAAATTATCCTTTCTAATTAAGAATGCTTGTATTCAAACCTTTTCTTTATATAGCTGTACAGAATTAGTCTGAGTTATTTACTAAGGAGGGGGATATAGAAGGTTTTATAATTTGGAAAGAAAACTTACCTTTATATTAGTATATGTGTTGTCTTTTTTCTCACACTTGGAATATTTTTCTGGCTACCAGGAATCTCTTTGCTTTACTAGAAGTTGGGAGATAGTAATTGTGCTAGTTTTACAGCTTGAGCTTGATGATAGTGATAATGATGAGTATTATTATTTACCTGTTAACTCTGCTAAGAACAGGGTTTAGTGCTTTACATGAATCACCTTGTTTAAATCTCACAATGGCTGAATGAAGCATTATCTCCATTTTGCAAATGAGGAAATTGGGGTTTAAGTTAAATGATTTGTTCAAGGTCACACAATTTATTTGGGAGTTTGACTCAGGTCTGTGACATCAGAACTCTCTTAACAACTAGTTCCCTTGATCCTGATTTGCCATTTCTGTTTTACTGAGTGGAAGATTTGGTCTTTTGTCCAAACATTGCCTCAGAGCCAGTTGGGCAGCAGGACACAGAAATATTTTTAAACCTGTACACAGCTTTAAACCCAATGTTTCTGGGACGTACATAGCAGTTGGTGTTCCCATTTTTGAAGAATTCTATTTGCATGTCAGGCATCAAGATTCATTTTGAAAACATTTTACACTAACATTGTTCAGTGCTTATGTGCTACTTTAATGGGCTACTCTACAACTGTTTTTCTAATGGCTAAATTACGTAATTATGTTTCACTCTTGGTTTCTTACCTTTTTCTGTTGCAAAGGTCACGCAGTAATTTGTCAAATTCAGTTTTGTGCTTTAATCTTGGTTCATTTACATTTTTTGTAACTATCTGTATAACTGGTTGCTAATGAACATTCTTTACAACTTTGCCCCTCTGTGTGCCACACATTAGGTCTTTCTCTATTTGTTAGTTTTATAGTTACCTATAAATCTAAATAAGAGAAAAAATTCAGGAAATCCCTCTAGAAGATGATGAGAATTTTAGAAAAGCTATCTAAAACAAAACAGTGTAGGGAAAGGAAAAGTGAGATTAAAGGCTACCACCTTTGAGTGCAGAAAGCATGCTAGACGCTCTCCATGTACCTAATAGAACCTTCCTTACAAAAAATTAGGCCACCCAGTTTTCTACACTGAGGTAGATTTGAAGAATTCGTAACCAATTAATGTTTCATTGTTTATATTTTAGCTTTGTAGCAGTTGCATTCCAGTATTGTACATCATGCTATTCACAGCTGCTGGGGACTTAGCCAGGCCCTTTTCTAGCTTTTTCTGAGCTACAAACAGGTGGGATTGTCAGACAGCGTTGTTCTCCAAGGCAAGAATGCACTGTAGAGTTTTCCCTTAAAACATTAGCAATAGTTATTTCTTTCTGTAACTCCACAAGTCTCTCCATATTAATATACTGAGAGTTTAATACTACTTTATAGGGAGTGGATATGTTTGTATTCATGATCTTGTACATTGATTTTGGCAGAGAAATATACATTCAATTATTATTATACTTTTGCATATTTTTAGAACATCTTTATGAAATATCCAGGTAGAATCAGAGCTGGAAGGCAGGCAGCTTGAGGATTATCTAGTCCAGTGTTTGCTAGTTTACCAGTTGATAAAATTTACTTGGGTCACTTAATAAAGAGTAAGGTCCTAGGCCGCACCCAGAGTCCTCCTGAACCAGGATCTCTGGGGAGGGGGCCTTGGAATGAATTCATGTGTTTTCAGTTACTTTGAGGTAATTTTTATGGTTAGGTGAGTTTAGAAAACACTGGTCTAGTTAATCTCTTGAATAAGGAAAGTAAACCTTGAGAAAGAGAAGAGAAAAAGTGACTTGTTTAGGGTTTCCCTCTTACTTAGAAGCACCAAGTGGACCGGAACCCATCTCCTGACTTCTAGACTGAGTCCTTCCCACTCCAGCAAGCTTCTAGTCCCGAGTTGTTCAGACTTAAAAGATAGCCGTTATCATTGGAAAAGCAAATAATCAGGGTTACCTCTGGTTTTTATTTTATTGGACTTGTGATTTTAATGTCTTACTTTAGATGTCCTAGGTTCAAGCAGTCTTTGACACACTTTCTGTTTGTTTTTGAGATAGAGTTTCCATTGCCTTGGGTAGAGTACGGTGGTGTTATAGCTCATAGCAACCTCAGACTCTTGGGCTAGAGCATTCTTCTTGCCTCAGCCTCCCAAGTAGCTGGGACTACAGGCCCCTGCCACCATGCCTGGCTAGTATTTCTATTTTTAGAAGCGATGGGGTCTAGCTCTTGCTCAGGCTGGTCTCAAACTCCTGAGCTCAAGCAGTCTACCTGCCTCAGCCTCCAGAGTGCTAGGATTACAGGCATGAGCCACTGGTCCCTGCCACACATTTTGTTAAATGGAAAATAGCTGAAGTGTGTGAGCTCGTTTTCTTATTTTACATTAGTTTGAGTTTTTTACTCTGTTGTGATCAGAGTAGGAGTATATTTTAGGAAATGGGTATGGCTATCTAGATTACTTGATGTCTCTGGTGGTTAAATATAAGGTATTTCTTTTGACCTAGCATGTATTGGATATCCCTTAATGATAATTTTCTCATCGGTTGTTTCTTCCTTGAGAATAATGTTTCTGTTCACAGTAGAGGTCTGTGAAATTTCCACTGAAATTTCATCAAAGCATTTGAAGCTCATTTACCTATGTGCCCTTCTCTCCTGCCCTCACCCCCAGTTTTTAAAAAAATATATAAACTGAAGTCATACCGAGAATCATGCCTGATTTTTGGAAGTTTTGTGTTACTAAGGTTGCCGAAGCCTGAGCATAGATCTTTAGGTGAAGAGAGACCATAGTTGCATACTGGCTGTGACTTAGAATGATCTGGATGAAATAGCAAAGGACCTTCTTCTGCATTTCTCTTGGTTTTATGGGGATTAACACCACCTGCCTCTCCTTGTACTTCCCAAAGGGCCTCAGAATTATTTAAATTCTGAGACATTCCAAACAATTGTGAGGGGCTTGTTAGATGCTTAGTTATATATCTAGTGGTCTATTTTTTTCAAAGGGGCCCTTTTCTCTAAATATGTCTTTTATATACATATAAATTATAATTATTATATAGTACATATTTACATATATATATAATTGGTAGTAAACTTACACTTCACTAAGATTTACTTGACATAAAAAGGATATTTATTAAACTTAAATACATGGAAGTGGATTATTAGGATTGAATACAATTTATTTTATTTTATTATTATTATTTTTTGAGACAGAGCCTCAAGCTTTCACCCTCGGTAGAGTGCTATGGCATCACAGCTCATAGCAACCTCCTGCTCCTGGGCTTAGGCAATTCTCTTGTCTCAGCCTCCCCAAGTAGCTGGGACTACAGGTTCTCACCACAATGCCCTGGCTATTTTTCTGTTGTTGTTGTCAATTGTTGTTTGGCAGCCCAGGGCTGGATTCGAACCCTCCAGCTCTGGTGTATGTGGCTGGCACCTTAGCTCCTCGAGCTACAGGTGCCAAGCCATGAATACAATTTATTTTAGTATTATCTTTCATCTTTTTCCCTTAGAATACACAAATAAGAAACCCCAAATCATACTAATGCTGAAAAGGACAATAAGAAAAAAGACAATATTGGCTTGGAGCCTGTGGCTCAAGAGGCTAAAGGCGCCAGCCACAGACACCTGAGCTGGCAGGTTCGAATCCAGCCCAGGTCACCAAACAACAATGACAACTACAATCAAAAAATAACCAGGGCATTGTGGCAGGCACCTGTAGTCCCAGCTACTTGGGAGGCGGAGGCAGGAGAATCGCTTGACCTTAGGAGTTGGAAGTTGCTGTGAGCTGTGATGCCACAGCACTCTACCCTTGGCGACATCATGGGGCTCTGTCTCAAAAAAAGAAAAAACCAACAAAAAAGAAAAGAGACAATACACTTGGCACCTGTAAGTCAGTGGTTAGGGCGCCAGCCACATATACCAAGGCTGGTGCTGTTTGAACCCAGCCTGGGCCTGCTAAACAACAGTGATAGCTGCAAAAAAAAATAGCTGGGCATTGTACTGGGCTCCTGTAGTCCCAGCTACTTGGGAGGCTGAGGCAAGAAAATTGCCTAAGCCCAAAAGTTTGAGGTTGCTGTGGGCTATGATACTACCACACTCTACCGAGGGTGACATAATGAGACTGTCTCAAAAAAAAAGAGAGAGAGACAATAAGAAGATTCTTTCTTTTAAAATCACATATGTTGGTGTTGGAGACTCCAGAAAGTCTATACAGAGGGATAAAAGGGTGGCAGACTTTGGAAGGGGGAACTAGGTGACTAAGAGTGAGCAAGCTTTGTAGCTCATCTGCTTGTAGGCCAGCTTAGGTGTTGATGGATAATGGGTAAGCCTTCTCCTTGTCTTACATTTGTGCTATGGTTGATTGTAAATACTGCTGTAATAAATGATGATGAGATTTTCTTCAGACATAGGTGGGAATGTTTCATTTTGAATTCACATGGTATGGGGAGGACACTACCTACTAATGCAAAGGGTAAGGACAATGTACTCTTCCCAGATCTGCTTTGGGCAAGAAACTTATCCTCTTTAAGTTTTTTTCTTAGTAAAATGGAGATTTTCCTAACACACATGGTTCTTAGTAAGAATTAATGTCATAGTGGCTTGGCACCAGTAGCTCAGTGGTTAAAGTGGCGGCCACATATACCAGAGCTGGTGGGTTCAAACCCAGCTCAGGCCTGCAAAACAAAAATGACAACTGCAACAAAAAAATAGCTGAGCATTGGGCGGCGCCTGTGGCTCAGTGGGTAGGGCGTCCGCCCCATATACCGAGGGTGGCGGGTTCAAACCCGTCCCCTGCTGAACTGCAACAAAAAAATAGCCAGACATTGTGGCAGGTGCCTGTGGTCCCAGGTACTCAGGAGGCTGAGGCAAGAGAATCGCCTAAGCCCAGGAGTTGGAGGTTGCTGTGAGCTGTGACACTACCACACTCTACTGGGGGCAATAAAGTGAGACTCTGTCTCTACCAAAAAAAAAAAAAAAAAAAATAGCTGGATGTTGTGGCGGGTGCCTATAGTTTTGGCTGCTTGGGAGGCTGAGGCAAGAGAATCACTTCAGCTCAAGAGTTTGAGGTTGCTTTGAGCTGTAATGGTATGGCACTCTACTGAGGGCAACATAGTGAGACTCTGTCTCAAAAAAAAAAAAAAAGCCAGGTGTTGTGATGTGCACCTATAGTCCCACTGCTAAACAACAGTGATAGCTGCAACAAAAAAATAGCTGGGCATTGTACTGGGCTCCTATAGTCCCAGCTACTTGGGAGGCTGAGGCAAGAGAATTGCTTTAAGCCCAAAAGTTTGAAGTTGCTGTGAGCTGTAACAGCACTACACTCTACTGAGGGCAACATAGTGATACTCTGTCTCAAAAAAAAGAAGTAATGTGATAGTGAATATGAAAATGCTTCTAATAGTACTTGGTACATAGTCCTTACTTAACTATTATTTTTGTTTTAATAGTTCTTTCTATAGGCTCTTGGTTGTTGCCTTAGTCTATTTGTGCTACGTAACAAAGTATTATACAAGAGACTGGGTAATATATAAATAATAGAAATTTATTTCTCACAGTTCTAGAGGCTGGGAAGTCTAAGTTCTAGGCACTGACTTTTGGTATCTAATGAGGGCCTTCTCGCTGCATCTTTACGTGGCCTAAGCTAGTTCCCTCTAGTGCTTTTATTAAGGTACTAATCTATTTATGAGGGCTCTGCCCTTCAGACCTAGTCACTTCCCCAAAGTCCCACCTCTTAATACCACGTGTATAATCTAGAAGGGAGCATGGAAAAAGTAAAAATAGTTGATGCATGGGCGGTGCCTGTGGCTCAGTGAGTAGGGTGCCAGCCCCATATACCGAGTGTGGCAGGTTCAAACCCAGCCCCAGCCAAACTGCAATAAAAAACAGCTGGGCATTATGGTGAGCACCTGTAGTCCTAGCTACTTGGAAGGCTGAGGCAAGAGAATCACCTAAGCCCAAGAGCTGAAGGTTGCTGTGAGCTGTGACGTCACGACACTCTACTGAGGATGACAAAGTGAGAATCTGTCTCTAAAAAAAAGTAATAAATTAAAAAAAAAAAGGTTGATGCATTAGGGAAGGGCAGTTATAGCCATTCTTTGCAAAAATCTCCTTGTTAATTTTATACATAATATATCTGGGAAAAATTCAAATTTGCTAAGAACATTATGAGTCCTGATGTTAGGAAAACTAACCTTTGCTCATGTCATATTTCCTTTCTCCTTAGGAACATTTTACTGCTGAAACAAATGGTTCTTGTTTAAATGTTAAAAGTAGAGATATAATTCACCTACCATGAAACTCTCCCATTTGTATGATTTAGTGGTTTTTAGAATATTCACAAGGTTGTTTAGCCATTACTACATCTACTTCTAGACATTTTCATCATTCCTAAAAGAAACTTCAGAACTATCAGTGGTCTAGTCCCATTCCCTGTTCCTCACTATCCCCACCACCAGTTTACTTTCTGTCTCTATGGATTAGCTTATTCTAGACATTTCGGGTAAATGAAATGGGGCCTTTAGTGACTGGCTGCTTGGTGCATGCCTGTAATTCTAGCTACTTGGGAAGCTGAACTGGGAGGATGGCTTGAGCGCAGGAGTCAGCTCACTCTAGTGAGCTATGATCATGCCATAGCATTCCGGGTGACAGAGAGACCCCATCTCTAAAATAAAAAAATTAATAAAAAAGAAAAGAAAAGGCTGGGTACCTATAGCTCAGTGATTAGGGCACTGGCCACATGCTCTAGGGTGCTGGCCACATGCTCTAGGTTTGAACCTGGCCTGGGCCTGCTAAACAAACAAACAGCAACAACAAAAAATAGCCGGCAGTGGTGGGCGCCTGTAGTCCCAGCTACTAGGGAGGCTGAGGCAAAAGAATCGCTTAAGCCTGAGAGTTTGAGGTTGCTGTGAGCTATGACATCACGGCACTCTACCAAGGGCAACATAGTGAGACTCTCTCTCAATTTAAAAAAAAAAAAAGAAGAAGAAGAAATAAAAAAGCATTCATATTCATCTGTGTTGTAGCATGTATCAGTATTTCATTCCTTTTTGTAGCCAAAATATTCCCTTTTATGGATATATATAAATAACCACATTTGTTTATTTATCACTTGATGGGTATTTAAGCTGTTTGCATTTTTTGGCTGTGGTGAATAATGCTGCTGTGAACATTGGTGTACAAGATTTTGTATACACATGTTTTCAATTCTCTTGGGTACATACATATGAGTAGAATTGCTGGGTCATGCGGTAACTCTTTTTTAACTTTTTGAGAAACTACCAAACAGCTTTTCAAAGTGGCTGTACCATTTTACATTCCCACCAATAATGTATGAGGGTTCCAATTTCTCAACATCCTCATCAAAACCTATTATTGCCACTCTCTCCCTTTTTCCTAAAATAACAGCCATCCTAGTGAGTGTGACGTGGTATCACACTGTGGTTTTGATGTGCATTTCCCTAATGGCTAATGATGTTGAGCATCTCTTTCTCTAGATCTTTGGAGAAATGTCTATTCAGTTCTTTTGTGCATTTTTCAATTGAGTTATTTGTCTTTTTAATTCTTGAATTGTAAGAGTTCTTTTTATATTCTGGATACTAATCACTTATCAGACATATGATTTGTAACTATATTCTCCCATCCTGAATTGTCTCTTCACTTTTTTGGTAGTGACTTTTGAAGCAGAAGAGTTTTTAATTTTGATGATGTATATAGTATGTTATTTTTTTCTTTTGTTGTTTATGCTTTTGCTTTTGGTATCATATCTAATAAACAATTGCCTAATCTAAGATAATAGAATTAATGCATATATTTTATTCTAAGAGTTTAATAGTTTTCACTTTTATATTAAGTCATTAATCCATTTTGAGTTAATGTTTGTATATGGTGTAAGGTAGGGGTCTAACTTCAGTCTTTTGCATGTAGATATTGAGTTGTCCCAGGACCATTTGTCGAAAAGCTTATTTTTTTCTCCATTGAATTGTCTTGATATCTTTTGCAAAAATCAATTGATCTATGATGATGCCATGGCACCACTGTCCAGGGTAACAGAGTGAGACTCAGTAAAAAAAAAAATTGGACATAAATATGAGCGTTCTATTTCTGGACCTTAAATTCTGTTCCTCTGATCTATAATCTGTATCAATACCACACTGTTTTGATTCTTATAGTTTTGTAATAAGTATTGAAGTTAGGAAGTTTGAATCTTCCAACTTTGATCTTTTCAAAATTGTTTTGACTGTCAGGAAGTTTTCATGGATCCATTTACTGAGTTGTATATAAAAGGAAGTTGGAATTTGGATAGTAGTATTGAATCTGTAGATCAATTTGGGGAATATTACAATGTTAACAATATTAAATTTTCATCCATGAACAGAGATGTCTTCCCATTTATCTCGGTCTTCTTTTTTCTTCAACAGCATTTTATAATTTTCAGTGTACTTGTGATTTTTTTGTCAAATTCATTGCCAAGCATTTTATTTATTTGTTTTTGTTTATTTATTTATTTTTTTGAAACAGTCTCTTGGTTTGTCACCTGTGCTAGAGTGCAGTGGCATCATCATAGCTCACTAAAACCTCAAACTCGTGGGCTCAAGTGATCTTCTTGCCTCAGCCTCCTGAGTAGCTGGGACTATAGCAATGTATGCCTGGCTAATTTTTAATTTTTTTCTAGAGTTGGGGTATTGCTTTGGTAAGACTGGTCTTGAACTTCTGTCCTTAAGCAGTCCTCCTGCCTTGGCCTCTCAAAGTGCTGGTATTACTGGTGTGAGCCACTGCTCTGAGTCCAGTATTTTATTTATACTTTGGTGTTACCATAAATGGAATTGTTTTATTTCATTTTTAGATTGTTTATTGCTATTATTTCTATAGAAATACAAGCAATTTTTGTGTATTGTTCTTTTATCCTACAACATTGCTGGACTTGTTTGTTAGATAAGAAATGATTCTTTTTTTTTTATTGAGATAGAATCTCACTATGTTGCCTTCCATAGAGTGCTGGGGCATCACAGCACACAGCAACCTCAAACTCTTGGGCTTAAGTGACTCTCTTGCCTCAACCTCCCAAGTAGCTGGGACTATAGGTGCCCACCATAAGGCCCAGCAATTTTTTGTTGTTGTTGCAGTTGTCATTGTTGTTTAGCAGGCTCTGGCCAGGTTCAAAACTGCCTGTCTTGGTGTATGTGGCTGGCGCCCTACCCACTTAGCTATAGGCTGCCAAGCCTGGAGGTTGGAAGTTTAAAAGCTAATCTGTTTCTATATACTGTGTAGAATGGCTTTGTGTCAGTCTCGGGTTTTAGGCTAGGGGATGATCACAGAAAGACTATTTGGCTAATGTTTACACATTTTGGTAGTGCCTTTCTTCTCCAAATCATTTTATCAAGGGTTTTCTTTGGATTACTTTGCAGAGATTAGAAAAAACCCTGACTTTTAGTCACTCTGCATTTCATATTCCTTTATCAGTCTGAACCTTGAGGTTTGGGGTTCCAGGTAACCAGAAGAGACAAAATGCAACTCTATTCTGTGTGTGTGTGTTTGTGTGTGTGTGTGTGTGTGTGTGTGTGTGCGCGCGCGCGCGTGCGTGCACATGTGCACTGTGGAGATAGGGGGCAGGTAATCTGAGAGGGAGAATGTTTTCCCATGCTCCACAGACAGACTGAGGGCATCATCTGATCTTTATGGGAGTGTGCAAAGCCTCAGTTTTTCCACTTGTCCATCTGCAATCAGAAAAACAATGTGCTGACTCAACTTGGAGCCTTTGCGGAATGGCATTTGGGCTTTTGAGAATCATGTAAGATGTGGAAATATTTGGGCAGGTTTTAAGAGGGCAAATTAAAACTAAAAACAGCTAAAGCAAGACATTGTGCTCTCTTATCTCTTTCAAGACTTGTTTCTTTTAGTAACTAGTTATATGTCCTTAATTTAACATTTGATGGGAATCATTTCATCTCTCTAGAGTTGATTACTGAGCAGAGAAAAAACTTGACTTTTTGTCACTCTGCATTCATATTGCCAGTGTCAGTATGATCCATGAATGTTTGGGGCTCGAGGTAACCAGGACAGACAAAATGAAACTCTTTGCTCTTGATGTTCTTCCTTTTCTTTCCTTCCTTCCTTCTTTTTTCAGTGAAGGTGGGGGATTGTAGTGGGGGTGTGCGATTCTACTGGAAGCAAGTCAATTAGGTATAATACTCTTATAATCATATTGTATGGACCACTTTTCACTTAGGTTTATTTTAAAATTTTTATTTGCTTATTTGTGTATACATACACTTACCTGTAACAAATAGAAGAGCATTTACTAAAATGAAACAACACTGCCTCTAAAAAAATGTTATTGAAATGTAAACTTTCTAACTCAAATCAGTAATTTAGGTATTTGATTGAAATTCAGTGTATTTAGGTGAAATTCACCCTCTTCATCTTGGGAAATATGGGATATTTTGTCCCTGATATAGCCAGGCTGTCCTTTGTGCCATTTTTTCCTTTTTGAGACAGAGTCTCAAGCCGTTGCCCTGGGTAGAGTGCTGTGGCATCATAGCTCACTGCAACTTCCAATTCTTGGCCTCTAGTGATACTCTTGCCTCGGTTTTTCTATTTTTAGTAGAGCTAGGGGACTTGCTTTTGCTCAGGCTGGTCTCGAACTTGTGAAATTAAGCAATCTACCCTTCTTGGCCTCCCAGAGTGCTAGGATTACAGGCATGCCTGGTCATTTCTGCCATTTTTTCCTCCTCATTGGAATCCTTACTGTTTGGGATGAAAGATGAATAGATTTTATGGCCCAGAAGGTAGGTGTGTGTGTTTGTGTGTGTGTGTGTAGTTTGGTGAAATTACTTTTGTGTGTAAAATAAAGGAATTTAGGTTTGGGGGTTGCATTTGTTTTCAGAACATGTTATTAGGTGACAAAACCCTAGTTTGTTTAGATTAGTATGTTGTCTGTCTGTGATGCAGCTTTGATACTTACATGACAGCTTGATTAAATAAAAGGTTGGTGAAGTGGCTAAATTCCAGTTAGACTTGTCCTTGTAACATAAAGCTGTAATTCCAAGATGCCTCTTTTTGGGGGACACTGAGATTCTGGAAACCAGTGTTTCCTTTTAGCTAAAGAAATCCATCTTAGTCATTATTATCAAAAGGAGACAAAAGGACAAAATGACTGTTCAATTACCCCTGTTATTGAAGCTCATTTAGTAGTTTTCTATCTGATACATTTTGCTAAAATATAAAGACCTTTGGTGGTGCCTGTGGCTCAAAGGAGTAGGGTACTGGCCCCATATGCCAAAGGTGGTGGGTTCCAACCCAGCCCTGGCCAAAAACTGTAAAAAAAAAAAAAAAGAAAATATGTGTATATATATATATGATATATATAAAGACCTTTTTAACTTTGATGAGGACCATATCTTTGTTTAGTTTGATTAGACTCTTTTTTTTTTTCTTGGAGATAGCATCTCACTCAGTTGCTCTAGGGTTGAGTACCATGGTATTATTGCTCACAGCAACCCCAAACTCTTGGGCTCAAGTGATCCCCTTGCCTCAGCCTCCCAAGTAGCTGGGACTATAGGTGCCCACCACACACTTGGCTATTTTTAGAGATGGGGGTCTTGCTCAGGCTGGTCTTAAAACTTGTGACTCAAATTATCCACCCACTTCAGCCTCCCAGAGTGCTAGGATTATAGGCCTGAGCCACTGCTCCCAGCCACTGATTATAAAACTATATGTATTCTTACATGAAAAGATGTGACTTCTCTTTCTTTCTTTTCCTGAATGTATACAGAAACTTTGTATTTAGCTATTTTTAATTACCTGTCATTTAATTATCTTTACCAAGGTCTGTATTAAAATGACATAAAATAATGATGAAGGATTTTGCCTCTATTCCTTAGCTAACTTTCCCAAGGAAACTAAGCATTTTTTTTTTTTTTTTTTTTTGTAGAGACAGAGTCTCACTTTGTCACCCTTGGTGGAGGGCTGTGCAATCACAGCTCACAGCAACCTCCAGCTTCTGGGCTTAGGTGATTCTCTTGCCTCAGCCTCCCAAGTAGCTAGGACTACAGGGGCCCGCCACAACACCTGGCTATTTTTTGATGCAGTTTGGCTGGGGCCAGGTTTGAACCTGCCACCCTCGGTATATGGGGCTGGCGCCCTACTCGCTGAGCCACAGGTGCCGCCCAGAAACTAAGCATTTTAAGAAGAGAAGTTGAGGCTCAGCACTTCTAGCTCAAGTGGCTAAGACACCAGCCACACACCCTGGAGCTGGCGTGTTTGAATCCAGCCCAGGCCTGCTAAACAATAATGACAGCTATAATAAAAAAAAAAAAAAGCCAGGTGTTGTGGCAGGTGCCTGTAATCCCAGTTACTTGGGAGGCTGAGGCAAGAGGATCACTTAAGCCCAAGAGTTTGAGGTTGCTGTAAGCTGTGAGCTGTGAGCTGTGATGCCATAGTACTGTACCCAGGTGACAGCTTGAGACTCTGTCTCCAGAAAAGAAAAAAAAAAAGAAGAGAAATTGATGTTTGCTTTACTTACAAACAGCATGGCTCTTAAATTGTTACGTGCATATTAAACAGACAAATTTATTCAGTTCCTTGATTTTAAAAATACATCAAAGTTTTGATCTGATTACAGTGAAGCTCATCAGTTGACACAGAATTCCCAGACAACATTTAGTGTCTCACCCTGAAATGTGAATGGACACCCAGACACCTCTGGATATTTGAGGAGAGCCTTTAATAGAAACTACAGAGACTAAAATAAACAAGCATAAAAAAGAAGCACCTTAATTAATTTTAGCTGGTTTATCTCACATTAGCTAGATATCAAAAAAAAAAAAAAATAAGAGCAGCTTTTAACTTTCTCTATAACCTCTCAAGATCACTTAACAAATCAGTTATTAATAGCAAATGTGAAGATGTGCTGTCTTTCTCGTGCACGGTATGGCTAGGATCTTTCCTGTGTTCATTCATCCACCTCCTTGTTTGAGGATCCCAGCTGGGCTGAATGTTGTAAACTATTTCCTGAAGGCTTTATTAGCCTTACTGCACATAATCAGGGGCTAAGAGGCATTTCCAGCAGATTTCTGTGTGCTGGGGGATTCTTACTATTTTATTTTTCTTTTCTCTTTTTATTGCAAGTAAAAGAGAAGAAGCTATTTTTCAAGAATAGCTAGTTACTTCCTTTTCCTTGCCGTTGGCTACATTTTTTTATCCTGTGCAATCTGGTTTCAAACTGTCCGAGCCAATGACTTCCTTTATTGCCTCCCTTCCTAGTTCTCTTGGCTCCTGTGTGGCTTTTAGCAGTGTGTGTAGAGGGGCCCACTCTTCTCTCCACTGGCTCCTGCAGTTGTCCTAGTACAGTCTGGATTTTCATCCTATTTCTATGACTCCGTTTTCTTTTTAGATTCCCAATATTCCCTTCTGTTTCTAATTGAGCCTTCCCCAAGATTTTGTCCTTATTTCTCCCTTCCATGGTCTTTTTTCCATCTTGAGAAAACTTTCTTTGACTCTTCCTTTATTCCATAAACATTTATTGAGCATTATGATAAATACTGTGGGGGACACAAAGATGAATGAGATATATGTATATCCCTCTGTCAATTAATTTGTAGTACTGTGAATTTTCTACTCTTTCTTCTCTGAATATGTGTGTGTGTGTGTTCATATGGTTTTTGTTTGTTTGTTTGTTTGTTTTTGAGTCTTACTCAGTTGCCCTGGGGTTGAGTATCCTGGTATCATAGTTCACAGCAACCTCAAACTCTTGGGCTCAAGCCGTCCTCTTGCCTCAGCCTCCCGCCACAATACCTGGCTATTTTTTTTTTTTTTTTTAGAGATGAGGTCTCCCTCTTCCTCAGGCTGGTCTCAAACTCTTGAGCTCAGGCGATCCATCCACCTCAGCCTCCCAGAGTGCTAAGATTATAGGTGTGAGCCATCGCGCCCAGCTATACTTAAAATATTTTGTATTATCTTTTTACCTATCCAAGTAGCCAGGATAGAAGCAAGAATAGTGTACAACTGTTAAGCCTCATGATCTGTGGCCCCTTCTGACTGCATCTTCTTCCTTCTTTCTCCTTTTGCTTCAGACACTGGCCTCTGGCTGTTTTGGGAACACTGCAGGTGCTCCAGGCATGCTCCTGCCTTGGTGCCTCTGTAGTTGCTGTTCCTGCTCCCTGGAATGCCCTTCCTCTAGATAGCTTAGTGCCTTGCTCCCTTCCTTCCTTCCTTCCTTCCGATCTTTACTCAGATATTACCACTTCAGTGAGGCTGTCCAAGGCAGTACTTAACATTCCATCACTCCCCGAGTACTGATCTGATTCTATTTTTTTCCTTCCTAGCTGTCTCTTATATCCTGTCCTGCCTTCCTTCCTCACTCCCTCTTCCCTCCCTCCCTCCCTTTTTTCTTTCCTTTTTTTTTTTTTTTTTTTGAGACAGGGTCTCACTCTATCACCCATTCATCCAGGTGGGAATGCAGTGAAGCAGTCACAGCTTACTGCAGCCTCCGACTCCTGGGCTTAAACAATCCTCCCACCTCATCCTCCTGAATAGGTAGGCTTACAGGTGTGCATCACCATGCCTAGCTAATTAAAGCAGTTTTTGTGTGTGTTGATACAGGGTCTTTTTTTTTTTTTTTTTTGAGACAGAGTCTTACTTTGTTGCCCTCAGTAGAGTGCTGTGGTGTCATAGCTCACAGCAACTTCAAACTCTTGGATTCAAGCAATTCTCTTGCCTCAGCCTCCTGAGTAGCTGGAACTATAGGCACCGGCCACAACGCCCAGCTGTTTTTAGAGGTAGGGTATCACTCTGGTTCAGGCTGGTCTCCAACCTGTGAGCTCAGGCGATCCACCTGCCTTGGCCTCCCAAGAGTGTTGGGACTACTGCCATAAGCCATCGTGCCTGGCCCTTAGAGACAAGGTCTTGATATGCTGCTCAGGCTGATTTTGAACTTCTGGCCTTATAATCCTCCTACCTAGGCCTTCCAAAGTGCTGTGATTACAGGCACAAACCACTATGCCCACCCTATCTTTCATTTTTTTGTGTGTGTGTGGGGGTCTGCCTCTCCCACCAATGTAATCTCCATGAGGACAGTGGTTTTGTTCACTGTCTTGTTCAATGCTGTGTTCCCAGAGCCTACAACAGGGCTTAGTGCATAGCTGCTCGATAGATACTGTTAAATGATTGAATTGACTCTTACTGAGGATGTTGTGTAGGACAAGTACTTTTTTATAATACAGGGAGCCCCTGAGTTATAAACATCAGACTTATGTACAACTCACATTTATGAATGGAGGCTATTTACAGGTGATAGGTAAATGTACCTGTTCCAACTTACATACAAATTTAACTTAAGAACAAACCTAGGGAACCTATCTTGTTTGTAACCTGGGGACTGCCTGTACTAATGGTATTGTTAATTGGTATGATCTTCCTAGAAAGTAATTTGGCTGTGTTTGGCAAGCTGACACTTTTGTGTATCTTTTTACCTAGTAGCTCCACTTCTAGAAATCTAATCTCAGGAACTCATCAGAAATATGCATAAAGGTCATAACACAGACATACTCATTTAAATTTTTATGTATTTTTAAAAATTTGGTAAAATATACAAAACAAAATTTATCATTTTATCATTTTAATCATTTTAAGTGTACAGTTTAGTAGTGTTAATAAATACATTCAAGTTGTACCATCAGTCTAGAATTCTTTTCTTTTCTTCTTCTTTTTTTTTTTTTTTTTTGAGACAGAGTCTTTTTTTTTTTTTTTTTTTGAGACAGAGCCTCAAGCTGTCACCCTGGATACAATGCTGTGGCATCACAGCTCACAGCAACCTCCAATTCCTTGCCTCAAGCGAGTCTCTTGCCTCCGCCTCCCAAGTAGCTGGGACCACAGGCGCCTGCCACAACGCCTGGCCATTTTTTGGTTGCAGCCGTCATTGTTGTTTGGCGGGCTGGGCTGGACTCAAACCCGCCAACTCAGGTGTACGTGGCTGGCACCTTAGCCCTCTGAGCCACAGGTGCCGAGCTGAGACAGAGTCTTTATCGCCCATGGTAGAGTGCTGTGACATCACAGCTCACAGCAACCTCCAACTCCTAGGCCTAGGTGATTCTCTTGCCTCAGCCTCCTGAGTAGCTGGGACTACAGGCACCTGCTGCAATGTCCAGCTATTTTTTTGTTGCATTTTGGCTGGGGCCGGGTTTGAATCTGCCACTCTCGGTATATGGGGCTGGTGCCTACCCACTGAGCCACAGGCGCTGCCCATTTTTAAATTTTTAAAAAAAATTTTTTTGAGACAGTCTCACTGCATCACCCTCTGTTGAATGCCGTGGCATCACAGCTCACAGCAACCTCAAGCTCTGGCTTAAGCAGTTGTCTCAGCCTCCCAAGTAGCTGGAACCACAGGTACCCACAAGGCCTGGCAATTTTTTGTTGTTGCTGTTGTTGTAGTTGTCATTGTTGTTTAGCAGGCCCCGGGCTGGGTTCGAACCCACCAGCGCTGGTGTATGTGGCTGGCACCCTAGCTGCTGAGCTACAGGCGCTGAGCCCTAACTCTTTTCATATTGCAAAATTGTAATTCTATACCTGTTAAACAATAACTCCCATCCCCCTTCTCCTCAACCATTATTCTACTTTCTGTCTCTATGATTTTGACTATTTGAGGTACTTTTTATGAATGGAATCATGCATTGTTTGTCTTTTTGTGATGACTTATTTTATTTTTCATAACGTCCTCAAGGTTCATCCATGTTGTAGCACGTGTCAGAATCTCCTTACTTTTAAAGGCTGAATGATATTCCATTGTAGGTATATACCACATTTTGTTTATTCATCTGTGGATGAACATTTGGGTTGCTTCTACCTTGTTGCTATTGTGAGCCTTGCTACTGCTAGGAATATGGGTGTACAGATATCTTTTCGAATCTCTCAGTTCTTTTGGGTGTATACCTGGCAGTGGAATGTCTGGATCAAATGATAATTCTGTTCTTAATTTATTTTTGCAATTTTTGGCTGGGGCTGGGTTTGAACCCACCACCTCCGGTATATGGGGCTGGCGCCCTACTCCTTTGAGCCACAGGAGCCGCCCTGTTCTTAATTTTTTGAGAACAGAATATCTGTGTATATACATACAAGCTAAGATGCAACCATTTAGAGTTACATTTATAAAGTTTTTAATAAATAATATTGGGAAATGGGGCAGTGCCTGTGGCTCATCGAGTAGGGCGCTGGTCCCATATCCCGAAGGTGGCGAGTTCAAGCTCGGCCTCGGCCAAACTGCAAAACAGAAAAATAGCCAGGTGTCGTGGCAGGTGCCTATAGTCCCAGCTACTTGGGAGGCTGAGGCAAGAGAATCGCCTAAGCCCAGGAGTTGGAGGTTGCTGTGAGCTGTGATGTGATAGCACTCTACTGAGGGTGACATAGTGAGACTCTGTCTCTACATACAAAAAAAATAATAATAATAATAATAATATGGGGAAATTATTATTTTAAATGAAAAGAGCAACGTGGCTGGGAATGGTGGTGCCCGCCTATATTCACAGCTCCTTGGGAAGCTGAGGCATAAGGGTCCTTGAGATTGGGAGTTTGAGGCTGTTGTACAACATGATTGGCCTTTGAATAGCCACTGTATTCTAGTCTGCACAACAGAACAACACCCCGTTCTCTTAAAAAAAAAAAACCCAAAACCACTGCATAAAAAGCTGGTGAGAAATACACTGAAATGTTAATAAAAGTGGGGTGATATTTATATTTGTTATACTATTCTGTCTTCCTGAATTAAAAAGGCATTGCTTTTATTATTTAGGAGAAAAATACAGGAAATCTTCAAGAGTTCTCGTTACCTATTACTGTATAGAATTCAGACCTTCTCAGAATTTGTGGAATTCTCACCCCAGTCTTTCCAAAATGGCTAATCTCAACTATATATCATGTAATGTATGTAAGTAGTATATTTGCGTGGATATGAATGTATGTATGTTTTATATGCATGTGTTTATATATGTACACACTGTCTATAGCTGATACCTCTCTGCTCATATTCTTGTTCAAAGAGCACTTAGTTCTGCTTAAAACGTTGCTCAGCCTTTAATACCTAGTTAAAATATCATTTTTTCCCTTAAATCTGTGCTGATCTCTGAAATTCTTTTTTTTTCTTTTTTTTCCATTGTCCTTCCTTGTAGCGATTCTTAGGCTGGTTGCCTCCCAAGTAGCTGGGATTACAGGTGCCTGCCACAACGCCCGGCATTGTTGTTTCCTGGTGGTAGAGACGAGGTCTTCTACTTTGGCTCTCTTAGGCTTATGCTGGTCTTGAACTCTGTGAGCACTGGAAATCTACCCGCCTCGGCCTCCCACAGTGCTGGGATTACGGGCGTGAGCCACCACACCTGGCCGATCTCTGAAATTCTTATACCGCTTATTTCCTACACTTAAAACTTCATATTTCCTGGGGCGGCACCTGTAGCTCAAAGGAGTAGGGCGCTGGCCCCTTGTGCCGGAGGAGGTGGGTTCAAACCCAGCCCTGGCCAAAACTGCAAAAAATAACCCCCCAAAACAAAAAACTTCATATTTCCTAATTCTTTCTAGTTTTGAAATTTTTATTTCTGTAACTGTCATGGTATCTGTTTGGAAGAGTCCTTTGTTTTTTTCTGCCTAATTCTCATGTATCTTTTCCACTTAGAACTTCGTATTATTTTGAAAAAAAATTCCAGCTCAGAAAAGTTTAAATAGTATAGTGAATTCCTATATACTCTTCACCTAAGATTCACCAATTATGAATATTTTTTTACATTTTTCCTTTTTTCCATATATAGGTATGTTTATGTGTATACATGTATGTGTGTATTTTTTTTTCCTGGACCATTGGCCCCTTGAAAGGTTGCAGATATCATGATGGTTCACTCCTAAGTATTTCAGCATATATCTCTTAAATATAAGGATGTTCTCCCAAATAAACATAGTGTCATTATCACACTCAAGAGATGAAACACCAATATGAACATACTATCTGATTTTTCTTTTTTATTAATTAGTTAAATTATTTGTTTATTTTAACATGCTCCCCAGGAAAGTATTATACTTTTTAGTCCATACTCATTAGATGTCATGTCTCTTTGATGTCCTTTTATCTCATTTGCCTTTTTTCTAATTTCATGACATGGACATTTTTGAAGTGTCCAGACTAGATGATTTGTAGAATGTGCCACAGTCTGCATATGTTTTATTTCCTCATAATTAGAATCAGGGCTAAATACACACACACACATTTTTTTTTTTTTTTTTTTGCAGGAATACCTCCTTATAAAGTACCTTTCTCTTTTAATTGAGTAATATGTGGGGTAATATTTATTTTGAGATTCTATATATATCCTGTCTGCTATATCCCCCACAAACTTTAACTCAGTATTTTTGGCACCTCACTCTTCTTTGTATTTTTAGAGTTGGGATCTCTCTCTGTTACCCAGGGAGTGCAGTGGCACAATAATAGCTGACAGCAACCTCATACTCCTATGGGCAAGCAATCTTCCCACCTCAGCCTCCCAAGTCGCTGAAACTACAGTCACATGCCACATGCCTGGCTAATAGTAAACATTTTTTTTTTTTGTAGAGACTGGATCTTACTATTTTTTTTTTTTTTTTTTTGCAGTTTTTGGCTGAGGTCAGGTATGAACCTGCCACCTCTGGCACATGGGGCTGGTGCCCTACTCCTTTGAGCCATAGGTGGCACCCAGGAGCTTACTATTTTGTCTACACTAGTCTTAAACTCCTGAGCTCAAGTGATTCTACCAGCTTGGCTTCCCAAAGTGCTAGGACTACAGATGTGAGCCATAACACTTGGTCTCACTCTGCCAAAAAGTGTCACTGGGGCTCAGCACCCTAGCTCAGTGAGTAGGCTGGCGGGTTCAAGCCTGACCCGGGCCTGCTAAAGAACAATGACAACTGCAACAACAACAACAACAAAAATAGCCAGGCGTTGTAGTGGGTGCCTGTAGTCCCAGCTACTTGGGAGGCTGAACAAGAGAGTCACTTAAGCCCAAGAGTTTGAGGTTGCTGTAAGCTGTGACGCTACGGCACTCTACCGAGGGCGATGTAGTAAGACTCTGTCTCTGTCTCAAAAAAAAAAAAAAAAGTGTCACTGGGAAAATCTACCTCATTCATCCTTGTCTATGGTAATCTGTTCTTTCTTCCATGCTAGAATCAAAATGTTTGAATAATATGAGAAAGTAGTTAATCTAGTTCAAGCATCTATTTTCCAGATAAGCATTTAAGTGTTTCGCCCAAGAGCAATTGTGCAGTTAGTTAGTGACAAAGTTGGGACTAGAACCTGAGTTTCCTGATTCTTTATTATTTTTTTTGTTTGGAAACAGTCTTACTCTGTCACCCTGGGTAGAGTGCTGTGGCATCATCATAGCTCACTGCAGCTCAAATTCTTTGGTTCAAGTAATCCTCTTGTTTAGCCTCTCAAATAACTAGGACTACAGGCTCCCACCACAATGCCCAGCTGTTTTTAGAGACGGGGTCTTTTTTTTTTTTTTTTTTTTGAGACAGAGTCTCAAGCTATCACCCTGGACAGAGTGCAGTGGCATCATAGCGCACAGCAACCTCCAATTTCTGGGTTCAAGCGAGTCTCCTGCTTCTGTCTCCCAAGTAGCTGGGACTACAGGCGCCCGCCACAACGATGGCCACTTTTTGGTTGCAGCCATCATTGTTGTTTGGTGGGCCCAGGCTGGATTTGAACCCGCCAGCTCAGGTGTACGTGGCTGGCGCCTTAGCCCATTGAGCCACTGGCGCCGAGCCTAGAGATGGGGTCTTGTTCTTGTTCAGGTTGGTCTCAAACCCATGAGCTCGGGCAATCCACCTGCCTCAGCCTCCCAGAATGCTAGGATTATAGGTGTGAGCTCAACTAGATAATTGTTATTTACAATTATAGTTTGTATATAATTATATATTGTGAGCTCACTGAGGTCAGGAATTTTGTTTAGTTCACGCTGGCTATGCCACTTGGAGGCACTCAATCAATGTTTGCTTTATCACTGAAGCCATTTCAGCTCTGTGGTCTTTAGGTTGAGACGCAGACCTACACGCCTCTCCAGTTCTGACAGTCTATAAATAATTGATATAATGTGCAAGACAGTGAAATGGGAAGCAATTTTACATATTGTGTAAGTCTCAGAGGAACATGGGGGGAAAGTCCTGACTATAGATATGTAAGAGATAGAATGAGTTAATTGGTGCTACAGGGAATATTACAAAGTGCTTTAGTAATGAGTGGATGAAGGTGTTCTTAAGGCAGTCTCGAATGAGGCCAAAGGCTGGGATGAGGGTCAGAACATTTCAGCTGGAGAGACTAATGCTCAGAAAGGCATAGAGTCAGCAAAGTTGTGTTTGGGAGAGCAAAGAGCAGTTGATTTGACTGGCTCTTAGGATTCTTTGTCCTACTCAGAATGTACATGTTGATTATTCTTTGTATATATTGATTGTTGTCCTGAGTCTTTTCCCTTTTGCTTTTAGAGATATCTAAAAGCATTTAGTGATACTAATTGAACATCTGTATTGATAGAAAAATGTCTCCTAGGGGCAATTTCTACCATAGATCTTTTTAAAGCTCTTGTGGTAGCTGTGGTTCTAACTAAAATATCATTTTTATTAAAAGGACAGTTCTCCCCAGCTTGTGCAACTTCTCTGAGCCCAAATTCTTCATTCCTGGGTTAAACAGAGTAAGCTTTAGGGGAAGTACATTAATCATTGAACACTCTTGGCTCAGCAACCATAGCTCAGTGGTTAGGGCACTGGCCCACATGCACCGGGGCTGGTGGGTTCAGACCCAGGCAGGGCCTACTAAACAACAGTGACAACAATAACAACAACAACAACAACAACAAAAAAACGCTGGGCATTGTGGCAGGCACCTATAGTCCCAGCTACTTGGGAGGCTGAAGTAAGAGAATCACTTAAGCCCAAGAGTTTGAGTTTGCTGAGAGCTGTGATGCCCCAGTATTCTACTGAGGGCAACATAGTGAGACTTTGTCTAAAAAAAAAAAATAAAAAATTGAACACCCTCATGGCATTACTGCTTCACTTCTGAACTTTTAGTATTTTTTTGTATTCTGAAAGATTTACTTAACTACTTAGATTTATAGGTAGGGCAGGATTATTAGCACCATTGAGAAAGGGCTGAGGACTTTGACCTGGTGCTTGTTTTTCAGCTGTTTACTCTTCAAAGAAGGAGAAAACCCTACAGCATGCTAATAAAAGGTGCCAAGTTGGAGAAAACAATAGTGTTCTGAGAAAGAACAAAACACATGCCATACTTCATATGTTAGTATCCTTCTTCTTTCCTTTAAAATATAATTCCTCATATATTTTGTTTGTTTTTGAGATGGAGTGTCACTTTATCGCCCTTGGTGGAGTACTGTGGCATCATAGCTCAGATTGTCGGGATTCAAGCAGTCCTCTTGTCTCAGCCTCCCCAGTAGCTGAGACTACAGGCATGTGCCACAACGCCTGGCTAGTTTTTCTAGTTTTAGGAGAGATGGGATCTTGCTCTTGCTCAGCTATTCTCCAACTTCTGAGCTCAGGCAGTCCACCTGCCTTGGCCTCCAGAGTGCTAGGATTACAGGCATGAGCCACTGTGCCTGGCCTTTATATTTTGAATAACTCTTCACCAAATGCTTAAACTTTTTACCCACAGTAAACGTTGGCAAGATCGAAAGCGTGAACCTTTCATTAAGAACAGGTGTTATTTTTTTTCCTTCCAAATACTGTCTGTCTCTGAACTAGTTTGCAGTTACTAACCTTACTGCCATAAATTCTCCGGTCATAGGTTTTGTAATCCCTTCTCTGGCATACGTTTTAATCATTCTTTTACTGCTTCATAGGTGTTATAATCCTTTTATAGTTCCCTGGATTTTAAAATAACCCTATAAAGGATCCAGTTTTGTATTTAATAGCCATGTTTCACAGTGTTAAAGCTGTGAATAAGTTCAGGCAGGCAAAAGCCTTTGGTTTGGAATGCCTTTGTTTTTGTGTTTTAGAAAAATGTATCATTCTTCTAGTATTTTTCATTGTGATGCTTTGGCTAGGATTTTAAAAATATTTGGATATACTTGTAAAGAAGAAATGAAGAAACAATACTAGACATATACAGGTAAAAACATTTATCTCATAATTTTCTGTTATCAAGTTTCAAAAGATCATTTCAAAAGATCATATTGGTGAACAAGATGGTGCTATCCTCAGGGAGCTTAGAGTTTGATGTAGGAGAGAGACAGAACCACACATGCGAGGGATGTATTCTGCAGGAGACACTTAGTGTCAAAAATATTGGCTGGTAGGAAATGAGGGAAGGAAGTGGCTTTTGGGTGACTTGAGCTCTGACAGATAAGTAGGAGTCAATTTGGGAAAATCTAGGTATGGAGAAGAGACTAGTACAGGAAAATCTGATAAGGTGGGAGGTAACATTGTATATTCAGGGAACTGAAAGACAGTTATTGTGGCTGGAACACAGAGAGTTTGTGTGTGTGCGCTGAGCAGGAGGGTGTGGGTGGTACAAAATGCCACTGGAGACATAAGCAAGGGCTCCAGCAGGCAAGCAAGCAGTTACAGGCCATACTGAGAATTCGAGTGTTTCTTCTGAGGGCAGTAGTGTCCTTTTGAAGTATTATATATGAGTGTGGCATGATTAGAGTTACTTTTTGAAAAGGTACTCTTCTGTGTGGAAAATCTTTTGGTGAGGAGTGAGAAAGGATGTGGAGGAACCAGCATTTGGAAGCCTTTGCAGAAGCTTGGTGGGAGATGATGACAGCTGGGCTGGAGGAAATGGCGGTTGGAGAGAGGGCATTGATTCTGGAGGTGCTGAAGAGGACAGACTTTACCTAAGTCTCTCACTTAGAGAGAGGCAAAATATGGATAGTATCTCTGAAATTGAGGCCCCAAGAGTCAAAGATCGTGCAGTTAGTAGGCAGAAGAGTCCCTGCGACTAAAAGCAAGGCGTCTGGCCTCACACCCAGTGCTCCTTCCTGTATGGCACTCTGCCGTTTCAGAAGCAGAACCTTCACTTTGGAGATCTTATGTATTTTCTGACTGACAGCACTCCAGCTACAATGTCCAGGTCTGTGTGTTAAAGCTAAATTTAGGCAACTGGCCTGGCAGACAATGAGCACTGCTTTGTCAGGTTCACTAGGTGTCATTTAAATCTCTGTTTCCTTCTGATGAGGGAACATACTCCATCTCAGGTATTTGGTTGAGGAGAGGCCTGTCAATAAAGTCACACTTTACCGATCTGCTTAATAATATTGATTTATTGGGCAGCACCTGTGGCTCAGTGGGTAGGGTGCTGGCCCCCTATACCGAGGGTGGCGGGTTCACACCCAGCCCCTGCCAAATTGCAACAAAAAGATAGTCAGGTATTGTGGCACGCACCTAGTACTCCCAGCTACTCGGGAGGCTGAAGCAGGAGAATCGCCTAAGCCCAGGAGTTGGAGGTTGCTGTGAGCTGTGTGACGTCACAGCACTCTACCGAGGGCGACAAAACAAGACCCTATCTCTACAAAAATAATAATAATAATAATAATAATAATAATATTGATTTATTGAGCCCACGCTGTGTTCTTGGCACTATTTTAGTTATAGAAGATGACTAAAACATGAATACAATAGAACTCTCTAACTACTAGGAGAGAAAAAACTCAAATATATGATCACAGTGTCTTGGAGATATATGTGGGATACTTGAGAGCTCAGAGGCCTTGGGGCCAAGAGTTAGTCACAGGCAGATGTTGGTGATTTTAGTTATTATGTGGTGACATTTCCTGGACAAGAAGAGAGAAAATGTCTCAAACGTAGTCAGTTGATTAATTTGATAGAGGAAAAGTTCTTTTTTTTTTTTGAGACAGAGCCTCAAGCTGTCACCCTGGATAGAGTGTTGTGGCATCACAGCTCACAGCAACCTCCAATTCCTGGGCTCAAGCGAGTCTCCTGCCTCCGCCTCCCAAGTAGCTGGGACTACAGGCGCCCGCCACAACGCCCGGCCATTTTTTTTTTTTTGGTTGCAGCCATCATTGTTCTTTGGCGGCCTGGGCTGGATT